>HE669529.1:0-45629 GCA_000313835.2 Heliconius melpomene melpomene
ATTTCAAGTTCCATTTTTGATTTTTTTTCTTTTTTTTTTAAGTTTTAGGCATTATCCTGTACATAGTCATTCTGGGAACCTAGTAATATTAAGACACTCCTTCCCTCATTAGGTTAATAAACAAATTTATTAATGTAGTTTTAAATTGGCAACTTAAAGTATCTGGACTCCTTTAAGAATACTTATACAGTGTTTTTGTCAGCACCACTTTAAATGAAACCACAATTTTAATTACTCTATAAAATCCTTTACTATTATTATTTTTTCAAATGAAAAAAGATTTGTATTCCAAACAAACTAAATAATAAAATTATTGTCGTAAAATAAAACGCCAACGCCAGAGTCGAACTCACTACGATCACGTTTACAATCAGACGATGTGTTGCTGTACCACTTCACCCAACATTTTTCATTTAAATCTAATATATCATTAGGAATATTCCTTTCCTGGAAAAACATTATTGGTGCGTAATACTTGAGTCGATCGAGGGGTCGAAGATAGATTAAGGTGATAACATCGCTACGAGTCTCTATTAATAGATGGTTCCGCATATAATAGCAGTACTTAGGTCTCGGAGTTCAAGTTGTAGTGGGCGATTTGTAGATAAATGGTGTTCCCAAATCATTAATCGAGATTGGTTGATTTTGATTGCATTTTGATGTTATGGGTTATATGTATGTATGTTGATTTCGGTTATGTTCGGTTATTACATTTGTGTTATTAAGGATTGTTATACTCTTTTTTTAGCTTCACCCTGTATCCCGCTTATAGCAGGGTAGGAAAAGGGAACCTGAGAATGTAGTTGTGAGATATTTCCGTTTTCCACAATCCGCTAAATTGATATTTTTATGCGGCGCGTCGCGGGTTCCACTAGTGTTCAAATTTTCGTAGTTTTATGAGCAATGTGTTGAAATTACATTTCAGTTACATATTTTCATTTTCTTCTCTGATAAAGAAAAGTACTTTTTAGTAAATAAATAAAACATAATTTAACATCAAAACTGTTTATTATATTAAAAGTATATAGGGCGAGCAAAAGACGAGAGGAAGTACTAATAGCTTACCTAATATAAAATATAATATTTACATTTTTAAAAAACCATATATAACTTATATCATACATATATACATGGATTTATTTCTCAACATAATTCTTATCTACGCTATTTAATCTTAAACGAGATATATATTTATTGATATAAGAATTTGCCCAACTATGGGACTTTGAAGGAAGACTATACAATTTTAAAAGTTCTTAACATTATTTCTTAGAATTATTGAGTATATTGTAAGGAGTAGTTTAATATTATTGAGAGTATATAATGTGTTTTATAATTATCCTTGGATATTAGGGTGAACAGTAAAACTATAACTAGAATTGAGTTGCTCTGAAAAGAGATTTATTACATAAATAAATGTTCACACTTTTACAAATATTCTTTAACCTTAATCTATTACAAACTCACCTGAAAAGAGAAACAACATTTAAAGCTATTGTTTCACCAGTTCGTATTAATTAAATATTAAATATTAAAATATATTTTTCTCTTTAGTTTTTAAGAGACGTCAATGATGACATTGTCACATATGAATGTGAAAGAAGTATCACTAACTTCTTTTACATCTCCCCCCCGGGGTTAATCATGTATTCCTACTGGAATAAGTTTTGTAATATGGAAAAGATTTGACTGTAACTTTTTATGACCCGTGTTTACTTTGTAAATTGATTTTGATATTTTCTCTATAATTTGATATGGTCCAATTTTCAATTCATCCAGTTTTTTTCGGTTTATCCGATTTCCGTTTTCAACATAAACTGAATCTCCGACTTCTAATTCACAATGTCTTCTGTGTTTATCAAATCTTTGTTTGTTATAATCATGTGATTTTATACTATTTTCCAAGGCAATTTTTCGGTCTCGTATTAGATGATGATTCTGTATTTCATTTTGTTTCAGTTCTTTTGGTAGAATGTCCACTATTTTTCCCTTGCAGTAAATATTTTGGGGAGAACCCTGTTATAGTATGTTCAGTTTCGTTGTATCTTTCCGTGCATTCATGAGCAATAGTAGTCCAAGCGATCTTATTTTTTCTTTCATTAATTTTACAACGAATTTTATTAACCAATGTCTGGTTTAACCGTTCATTTAATCCATTAGAAAATGGTGCATTTACTGCAGTGAATACTATAGGTATGCCTTCGTTTTCTAAAAAATATTTAAATTCCTTTGAATTTATGCCCGGATATTGGTCCGATAGAATCAAGTCAATCTTATAATCTTGTGTACTTTTTGGACTAGTTTATAAAGTCGTTTGCATTCTGAGTTTTTGGATGTCAAAATGTAGGCGTAGCGAGTAAAGTGGTCTACTAAAAGATGTAAATACGCTTTGGTTGAACGCGTACCACCGAATCCACCTATGGTATCTATAGACACTATTTCGAACGGATACGTGGCAGGTCCTAACTGAGACATTAGTCCAAACTTGTATGCTCCTCTCGATTTATTTTTTATACAAACGTCACAGTTTTCGCATATTCTTTTTATGTTGTCTAATAAATGTTTAGCTTGATAAAAGGGTGTTATTTTGTTTTCCACTTGTTGTCTTCCTAAGTGGCAGAAGTAGTGATGAACTTGTTTTATAAAATGTTTACTGAACTCTTCGCTTAGTATAATCTTTTCATGTTTTCCGGTTTTCTTATAATATATGTTATTTTTAAAGATAAGTTTTTTTATATTCTGTTTTATTTCTTCGTTTTTATTTTGATCTTGCTGTATGTCTTCCATTTTTACAAAATTGACGACTTTTAAACAACTTTCTTCATTTTCACATGGTTCTAATACTGGGTTTCTGCTTAAAGTATCTGCCTCTACATTATATTTTCCCGGAGAATATGTTATTTTAAAATTGAATTGTGACAAATAAAATGTAAGGTCTCCCAGTTCCTCATCCGTTCTGGCTTTTATATTCATGTTTTCTAAAGGTTTGCGATCTGTAAAAACCGTGAATGTTTTTCCTATAAGCCAATGTTACCAGTATTTAACTGCTTCTTTTACAGC
The DNA here is from genome assembly GCA_000313835.2 of Heliconius melpomene melpomene. Taxonomy (NCBI): domain Eukaryota; kingdom Metazoa; phylum Arthropoda; class Insecta; order Lepidoptera; family Nymphalidae; genus Heliconius; species Heliconius melpomene. The sequence goes on from HE669529.1 coordinate 3,061, forward strand.
CAAACACTCGAGATATATAGCTTTTTTCTGTTTTTGGGAATTGTTTAATTTTTTGGTAAAAATAGGCACAAGGTTTTTCATCACCGTTGGGTTGAATTTGTTTTAAGATCGCTGCTATGCCTTGTATGCTAGCATCTGTATAAATATGTATTGGTAGGTCTGGATCAAAGATGGCTAGAATTGGTTTAGAACATAGAAGTTTTTTCATAGTATCAAATGATTCTTGACAGTTATCAGACCAAACAAATTTTTCTCCTTTTCTTAATAAATTATGTAATGGATCCAGAATTATTGACATATTTGGTACATACTTTCCATAGAAATTTATTTTTCCCAAAAATTGTCGGACGTTTTTTTGTGTTTTTGGAATCGGAAATTCTTTTATAGCAATTAAATTATCTTTTAGTGGAGTCACCGTGTTATTTTTGATTATGTGTCCTAAATATTTTACAGAGTCTTGTGCAAAATAACATTTCGTGAATTTTAATTTAAAACCTTCTTTTAGGATTGCTTCCAGTAACATAGATAAGTGCTCTATGTGATTCTCAAACGTTTCTGAAAATACTAAAATATCATCTATGTAATTGACAGTAAAATCTGACAGTTTATGCTTTCGTATGATCGTACTCAAGATTCTCTGAAAAATGGCGGGTGCAGTTTTTAGGCCAAAAGGTAGACATGTCCATTGATAGTGTGCATTCTGGGTAACAAATGCAGTTTTTGGTCTATCTTTAATTTTAAGAGGTATGGACCAGAACGCTGAGTTTACATCAAATGTTGAAAAAAAATTACATTTCCTTGTTTTGACCATTAAATCCTCGATTAAGGGAAAAGGCTGCGACTGAGGAATAACAATTTTATTTAATTCCCGAAAGTCTATACAAAGCCGCGATCTCCTTCCTTCTTCTTTTTTAAATGCTAGAGTTACCGGAGCGGCAAAAGGGCTATATGACTCCTCTATTAAATTATTTTCTAATAATTTTGATACTTGATGTTCAATTTCTTTCATATCCTCAATAGAGCATCTATATGGTCTCTTACTACAGTACTTATCTATCAGGAGATCAATGTGTGCTTCGTAACCTTTTACCGTACCTATATCATATTTGTCTTTAGCGAAAATTGAATTATATTTGCATATCAATTGATCAATTTCTGATCTTTTTTTATGATCTAAATGATTTACCGAAATATTAAAATCATCGACCAATATATTTTCGTTAAAGTTAATTTCATATTCTTGAATTAAATCTTGTTTTTCATTTTCATTTATTCCTATGTCACTACCCGAGCTGCCAGGAATTTGTTTTTGTGATCATAGGCTGTCTCTCTTTTGTTTTTTTATGTAGTCTGTCTTTTCATTGCTATGGATATTTTTGTATGATTTCTAAATTCTCATTTTGAGTTAATTTAAATTTTTGTATACAATCTAATCCAAGTAGAAAATTATAGTCAAAGTTTTTCTTCATCTATAACAAAAACATCAACTTGTTTTTCAATTTCAAAAATTTTTAGTCTTAAAGTTACCATTCCTATAGATTTTTTTACGCCATTAATTGTTTTCAAACCTGCTTTTTTATTATGAGTATGTATTTTCTTTAAAGCCAATAACCTTGAATTTATTAAGGACACATTAGATCCAGAATCGTAGATTCCTGATGTTTCCAAAGTGTCATTAATTAGTAATTTAATTTTTATTAATGGCGGCACTACTAGTTTTTTTGGTATTAATTTCGTTTTAGTTCTGTCTCTAATTCTGAATTATTTACACTCCTTATCTGATCCTGTCTTGTTCTATCACCACTTTTTTGTTTAAACCAACATTGGGATTCAGGGTGATAACGTGTACCTTTATTTTCTTTTTCACAAATTTTACACGGACTAGCCATTGACTTTATATTTTTCTCTTCATTTATACTTTTGGAAGCTGGTATTTTTTTATCTGTTGTTTTTTTATTTACCATGTGCTCTAAACTTCTTATACTATTAAATAAGTTTTGAGTTTCCTTTATACTACTTCTATCAATTTTATCTGCAATGAAATTTGGTAATCCAGTGGCTATCAGATCAATAAGAGTCCGTTTATCCATGGACTTATTTATTCCTAACAGTAGTCTCTCTTTTTTTAATGCATACTCGAGTAATGAGCCCTGTTTATATCTAAATAACATTGCGTACCTGATTGGTGACCAACTCTTATCTGCATATGTGTCATTAAAGTTTTGTTTCCACATTGCCCATTCTGAATTTATTGTATATTTAATAAGCATCGAACTATACCAGTCTTTACAGGATTCTTCTAAAAACAGCCTAAAAATTTCAATTTTTTTGACATCTTCTTCTATACCTACGCGTGCGCATTCTGCTTCAAAGATAGACATCCATTGGGACACTTTAGCAATCTTACTGCTGAATTTTTCTATCACTATTTTTCTGCCATTTTTCCCCACATTGAAAGGTTTTGATGATTCTATCTTCGTTTCTGCGAAACTTTCCAATAATCTTGTTAGATATTCTTCAGAGATCCCTGCTGTAGAAGATTTTTGGGTTACTTTCTCTTCTAAAAGATATCCCATGAATTGCATATTTCCATTTTCATCACAATAAACCGCCTTCGTCTCTGGGCTCACTGATATCCACACCTGTCGTTTGTCATGTCGTTTTTGTAATGTAGCCTTCACTTTTTGAAAGATTTGTGTGTGTAGGATTGCATCATGTAATTTTGCGGGTTGTAATTTATCCGGAAACTCAAAAGTACGGCCATTTAAATCGGTAATTGACGTTACACAAATAATATTTGTTTTCACATCTTCACTGGCCCTGACCATGAACTCGAACTGTAATTTTTCCATTATTCTTGGGAATCAGCTGTAGAAATGTTGTTTTATAATGTGTTTTATAATTATCCTTGGATATTAGGGTGAACAGTAAAACTATAACTAGAATTGAGTTGCTCTGAAAAGAGATTTATTACATAAATAAATGTTCACACTTTTACAAATATTCTTTAACCTTAATCTATTACAAACTCACCTGAAAAGAGAAACAACATTTAAAGCTATTGTTTCACCAGTTCGTATTAATTAAATATTAAATATTAAAATATATTTTTCTCTTTAGTTTTTAAGAGACGTCAATGATGACATTGTCACATATGAATGTGAAAGAAGTATCACTAACTTCTTTTACATAATTTAATATTATTGAGAGTATATGAGTAGTAAGTTAAAGTATTCATTATGACACTAGTAGTAGTTTATAAAATACCACATGGTACAGGGGTACATGCGTGTGACTGTAAATGCGCCAGGTTGTGGGTTCGATTCCAACACGAGGGGATGAATTATCTATATATATAAAATCGAAAGGTCACTCACTCATCACGAAATCTCAGAAACTACAAGTGCTAGGAATCTCAAATTTTGCATAGGAGTTATTTATAGGACGTAGGTGCTCGCTAAGACGGGAATTTGCAATATTCGACTTTTAAGGGGTTGAAAGTTTGTATGAAACTTCGTTACTACAAATGCTAGGAGTCTCAAATTTTGTATAGACGTCACTAGGACGTAGTCATGGAGACAGAAACTAATAATAACATAGTTCACGCGGGTGAAACCGCGAGCGGGCCGCTAGTTTATAATATTTTCATTTCGTCGCTCTGGCAAGGCGGCGTCGAGTTTCGCCACTCAACATGCAATGCTTCGATAATTGCGCGGAAAGTGGGGAAAGGAGTGTCTTAGCACTACGTTCCCTCTGCTTACCATGCTATATGCGGGATACAGCGTGAAGCTGATATACCTATATACGACGCGTGTCAAATTATCTTTAATTGGTATTAAATATACATTTAACATGAGTTAAATGCTAATTAACGTCTGTATGTGTAATTTAAAATACTACCGTCATAAGGAATAATATATTTATAGTTTATATTTATTGTATATAGATTTAATGAAGGAATTCATATTGAACGTTAAATTTTGATTTTTTCATTACATTGTGTAAACTGGTCCATTATTGAAATATTTGTTAGATATAGAAGACTTAGTAATAAAGATTAAATGTATGTAAGGTGTTTTTGGAAATAGTTTAAAAGTTATTTTTTTTAGAATGATTTTGATGAGTATAATATGTTATGTACTACAAAAGAATTTCAAACAGAATTAGCAATTATATATATTTTTTCCGCCAAAAATTTAGATGACAAGCAGAGAACGTTCCTCTCTGCTTACTCTGCTATATGCGCGATACAAAGTGAATCTGCAAGTTATATGCATATTTCGTTATATTTATTTCCATAAAAATATTGATGAAGATCGCAAGAAATGTACCAGCATATACTCTCGAAGAGCGATAGCCTTTATATTTAGCCCTATTTGCCTCATTATTTTTTTTTACCATTTCCATAGAATTAATCAATTCTTTAGAGCACTTAGACTATCCAAAAGACCTAAGGTTCCATTCCTGTTGCGTACAAAATTTCAATTGCATTATAGACTATTAAATGTTCTTCTACAATTTTTATTATAGCACTTAATGATATGTTATACATAAATAGTATTACTTTACTTTTAAAGTGATTTTAAAATCTACTTGTCTTATTTTAACCGTCTTCCTGTCGTCTTGGCTCAGTGCTAGCCCTATATACTTCCTTAGGCTAGGTAGTTACATGTTCATACAATTTTATACAATATCACTATGTGTCTTTTCCCATATATATACACAATTGTTCTTATATATTTACATATTATAAATATAATAAACAATATAATAATTATTTTGTAACAAAACGATTGCACCTCATGATTGATATTTTATTTAATTAAAAATATTCTTGAAAAATGTGAGTAAATATTTACAAATTACGATGAAATTGCTTAACTTTAATTTAAATTTTAGTTTAAATATCACTTTTTAAATACAACTACAAAACTACTATATTAAGAAAACTTATATTCGTGGCACCATTTTTTTTGTGCAAACAAAAAAGTTATATGAGCTTATATAGAAAAAGCTTAAAGTTATTGTACATTTCCTTATAATATTCGTTAAATCTTAAAAGTATTTTTTTTTATCTTCACAAGAATTACGCATTTTGAAAGATAGAGAAGGAGATAGCGTGTTAACTAGCGGAACTAAACTCCGTGTATTGTCTTACCAGACCGGGGAAACAAAAATAATCTTGAGCATGGCTGTATTCATTCCGGCAAGTCTTTAGAAATATAATATTTATATTTCTATATATACATTGGTAAATAGAGTGTTAGATCTCTACCGTTTCTCTTGAACGTAAATCCTACCTCTAGTTACAAGAGAAAGCGCATTGAATTCCGCCATTTAACACGTAACGTTTCAAAAAGGAAGCAGTTCGTGGAAAACGGAGTATTTAAACACTAAATATTCTCTGCCTACGCAGCTATTTGCGGGATACCGTGATAATAAGAAAATATTTAAACAAATTATACAACAATAGGTTTACGTTCCCTTAGTTTACAAGAGCAGGTTTTCTTTTTAACACTATTATTTTTTTTTTTAGCGACATCGTTTAAAGATTTAGACGACTCTCGTTGCTATAAGACATCTTTTTTGCTCATATCCGTTGAAACTTCGACCTTACCTATGATATTATTATGTATTATATCTTTTTCTTTATTAGTTTTCATCGATTTTTCCTTTTCTACTCTATTTCTCTCTATTTTATCGATATCTACTTTATTTTTAACAGTTTTAGTTGTTTCTTTGGCGTTCTTGTCATCGTCTTTGGCCTGGACTGTCTGCCCGTTGGTTAGTTTGTTGAAATCCGCTGGGTCGGTTTGCGTTCCTTTATCAGCGCTTGCAGGTTCTGCAATACGATTAAATTTTTAGGTATTTTTATAAAAATAATATATTCTATATTAAATCCTTTACTTTGTATAAGAATAATGATTCCTTCTTAAAATATAGATCATCGCAGTGCAGAAACACATCATCTAACTGTAAATGCGATGGTTGTGGGTTTGATTCATACTTGAACACAGGGATTTATTAATTAATTATTTTTTTCTGCTCTGGTTTTTACCAGAGATATTTAAGAGCAGAGAAATTTCAATTTTTAAAATTTTTTTCCCATGTGGTGACGCAAAACGCGGCGTTATATTTCATAGCATAGCTATATTTATACCGATATCCACTCTATTCTCTCCACCACCACTCTCTTAAAGATAAAAAAAAATGCTGTACTTAAATATGAACCTACACCCATGTTGATATGATACGCGTCAGATTGCGTCACTACCAAGCTGAATAACTAGCTAGTTATATATGAATATTCTTTATTAACCTTTGATAATAAGGCTTTTAGCTGACACATTCTATACTAACTAAAAGCCGTCATTTACGAGAACTAAGGTGACCTCTGTCACACGTCAAGTGTCAACACCCATTAGTGTAGTTGTTTGGTTCGTTATTTATTATTTTATGTAAAAGTCTATTTATATTTGATTTTTATATATTTTATTAGATGTCACCCAAAACTTTAAGACGTGAAATGGAAACCATTTTTTTTCAAGATCCCGTAGGAATTTCGAGAAATTCGCTTTTAGTGCTTCCCTACAGTGTTCAAGCTACCCACACGCCAAATTTTATCTTTCTCAGTCTTAGTAATTCGTAGTATTTAATAGTTTCGTCTCCCATAGCGCATCAGCGTCTATATGTAAGCACGACGGTTGTCAGTTCGATTTTCATTAGGGGTAATGAATTATTTTTAATTCCTCGCTCTGAGAGTCTTCGCCACTTAAGCTCCCAATGTCTCGCGAATAGCGCAGACAGATAATATCCGATACCAAGTTTCGAAGTCAACGCAATCAAAAGATCTCGTATCTTTCATGCTGTATTTTGTATGAAATTCACCATGTAATCAAAACTCATAGGGCACATTCCGTGGACCTACAAGTATGAATTTTTGCAAGAAATGAGAACTTGCAGTGCAAATAAATAAAAAACTTAAAACTTAGAAATTATAAATATTTCATAGAAAAAAGTCATTACAAACTTTTAATTATAGTGAGTACAAACGTTCGCAAACTTAAGTTTGTCAATTTATATAAATTCTCCTTCTCGTTGACATCCTGAAATTGGTACGGAATCCTCGGTATGCGAGTCCAACTCGCATTTGACCGGTATCAAAAAAAAAAAATCAAAATATTCTTTATTCAAATAAACTTATTATAAGCACTTTTGAATCGTCGAATATATTATGTTATGTTATATGAACAAAAAGCTACCACCGGTTCTGAAGGCAGTTCTGCTGAGAAGAGCCGGCAAGAAACTTCATTATCATCAATCGTCATTTTCAACTATATAATATTATAACATATATTGTATAATCTATACTTACTTTTATATTGTATCTGTGGATGAGGCAAAGCGAGGGGTGGCGGTTTGCGGCTGTACCGCACTGGCATTATGCTCTGCCGTACGTTACGTTCCGGTCGAATTAAGATTATATAAAGCTGTAAATAATATGAAACATTGAAATTTACTTTCGAGGAGAATGAAAGCTTTTTTTATCAAAGCAACCAAACAAAATAAATATCCCTAAGTGGGGATCGAACCTCATAACATCAACTTTACAGTCATGCTGTTCCACTGCGTCATGATGGCCTCAAGAAAATGTTATTCTCAATTAATCGAACCAATTTCTATAGCGTTACTTATATAGAAAGTGAATTGTACTTTAACAGCTTTTATTTTATCGATTTTTTTCTTAGTTTCATTTATTTGTGTATATCGCATACAGTAGGGTGAATATAGTGTCAAGACATTTGTTGGCCCACCTTGCACAATTTTCAAGACATTATTTGTTGAATGGCGGAAATTAACGCCAAATTTGTTACCAGAGTGAAGAAAATTAAATATGAATAACTCATTTCTCCGTGTAGGAGTTGAACCCAAAAGCATTCGTATTCAAACGGGCTGTGCTATGCTATGCCACTGCGCCCCGAGGGCTGCTGTAGATTATAATATAAAAATGAGTAAACTATGTGCATTTGGATTGACATTTTGATCGTGACCTTTATTATTTAAAGGATTATTTACTTTGATGTTTCGGCGAAAGCGTATTATCGTTCAGGTATTCAATATAAATTAATCTACGTTTGAGTTTATAGCGACGATAGCATAGCTTGAGAGACTTGACGATAGACTGAGGTATAATTGAAGTACTGCTTCACGGCGGAAAGAAACTAGTTTTAAGACATCTCCGTTCCCATTAAGACATTCAACTTACAATGTCTCTGGAATTGGGCATTACGTAAGGAAGGGATTTTTTTAACGCTAGGTTCCCTCTGCCTAACCTGCTGTATGCGGAATAAAGCGTGAAACATACCTTAGGTGAGAATAAACAGACGAGCGTCACGCTCGCGCTTAGCGATATAGTCACCGCCATGCTTGTTATCCGCAGAGGGACGTGGCTTGCCGTGCCAAAGTACAGAGGAACGAACGCCAACCATATGACGCACGTCGTATACATTGTGAAACCTGTGGAAATAATCTTAATTTATTATTTATTTCCATGTATTTGTGATATATCTATATTCATTGAGGTGACTACCGCAAATGCGATGGTTGTGGATTTGATTCCCATCCGGGGTGATGAAATAGTTAATATTTTCATTTACTCGCTCTGGTAAGGAGGTAAAGCGCGGCGTTGAGTCCCGCCACTCAACACACAATGGAATAGTAGGGAACGGAATTGTCCTAATGGGGAAAGAAGTGCTCTGCCTACCCTGATATGTGCGGGATACAGTGTGAAGTTAAAAAGAATATGTCTATATGATAAATATACAGATTCCCAATATTGTGAGTATCTTTCTAATTAATAGCAAAGTAATAAAATAATTATAGGTCGTCTGTAATCTCAAGTAAGTACAAAGTTCACACTAAGAAATTTTCTAACACCATAAATGAACGTCTCGGGAGTCATTGGCGGTGAGTGTTTATGATACATTGTTTGAAATTTCAAAGGCTATAACCCTTTACGGCCGTCATGGCGTTAACTCACATGTTACCAGTTTCTAAACAATGAATATGCTATATTATATTTTGGTTTATTAGCTTTACACCGTATCCCGCATATAGGAGGGTAGGTAAAGGGAACCTAGTGTTTAAATTCTCTGTTTCCGACGCACCACCCTATTTTTGAGACATTGTGTTTTGAATGGCGAAATTCAACGTCGCGCTTTGAACAGTCCAGGACAACCAGAGTAAAATAAAAATACTTTTTTGTCCTGAGCTAGAGTCGAACCCACGATCGTCTCGTTTACATTCAATAGCTGTACCTCTACGCCATAACAGCCTACTCCTAATTATATAATTGATATAGTCAAAGTTATGAAATAACTTTTGTACATTAATATTATAAAGTTTGATTGAACGCGCTAATCTCATCTAGTACGGAATTGAAGGCTTATACTTTATTTATTTTTAATTTCGACTGAATTCCCCTCCGTTGCCCACTTTCCGCCGAATTCTGAAGGTAATTATGCTAATGAAATGTAATATTTCATTCCCCCGAGTGGGAATGGAACCCCCAACCATCACGTCTACAGTCGCACCCTTTCGCCTCTCCATTACGACGGCATCCGGTAAACATATGAGTATGTTAATATGTATTTTTTTCCCAAATTCTTATAGCAGTCGTCGCAATAACATAAAATAACGTGACAAAATTTCAACCATAAAGTAAGCCATAAAATTTTAACAACCAGTTTGTGTTCTTACATTTTCATTCTGATCACGAAACTTTTAGATTTATTTTCTTTATTTCAGGACGTCTTTCACAAGTCTTTCGCAAATATGTTTATCAAATACGTAGAGTTGAATTCATTGAATACAAAGTCAAAAGTGAAAATTTCTGCTTTTTAAAACACATCTAGGTATTAGGTTGGCAGACCGTCTTGGCGCAGCGGCACTAGGGTGTGACTGTAACGCGACGGTTGTGGGTTCAATCCCCACTCAAGGGAATTATTATTTATTAATATTTTTATTTCTTTTCTGGTGCTAGCACCAAGGCAAGCCCGGCATTGAATTCTACCACTCAACACGCAATATCTCGAAAACTTCGGCAGGAAGTGTGGAACGGAGTGTCCATAACACCAGGTTCCCTCTGCCCACTCTGCTGAATGCGGAATACAGACAATATAAGAAGTTATAATTGATCAAATTGTTGTATCATGGTGAAACTTGCCAGTTATAAGTAAAGTAATTCAAATTCAAAATATTCTTTATTCAAATAGAGTATTCTAAGCACTTTAATAAACTTGAATAGATAACGTAACAGTTGTTGCTATTAGAACGTTCAAGGGTGTGGCCACATAAGTATGGGAAAGCTGCACTGGCTTCTAATTAATCGTTTTTAATATAATTGTATTACTTTTTAAAAAAATTGTGATATTTTTTTTTGTCTCTAACCCTAACAATAAGGGAGTTATGGGGTAACAACTCTTAACGTTAAAAAATATTTTCTCGATATCTATAAGCTTATAATTATATTTTTTTCCAGAATTTTTAGGATGTAATAAATTGTAAAAAAGTTTTTGTGGTCGCCTTTACTTTAATCAATGAAATGAAAAATAAATTTATTTAATTTTCCGGCAAACAATTGGCAGAGAGTTTAAAATACCATGTCTTAACAATAAACACCCTCCGCCTATCCTAATAAGCGACAATTGATAAAAAAACCCCTAATACGATCTTTTCAAAGAAACTGTAAAACAAAAATAAATTATATATAAAATTGTATTAAATTTTGGCTGCCTTTTCACGACGTGACGGTGTCTATCGAATTGCTTGTATTAAGTACTAAATTTATAGCGTGACAGCTGAAAACAATTCGTTTCACGTTATGTGACAAAGCAGAAAAGACATGGATTGATTTATACTAAATGGTAGATAAAAGTCAATTGATTGTGTTAAAATATGTTTCGATGGTGGTTGTGGGCTCTAATTCTGATCACAAAAGGATATAAATAGCTTAAAATAATATAATTTTCTCGTTGATGGCTCTCATTGTTAAAACTGGAATAAAATAAATGGGACCACACAGGAAACACCAGATTTCAAATTTTAAAAAATCATCAAAATCGGTCCATCCAGTCGAAAGTATTGAAGTAACAAACGAAACAAAAACAGTCAAATGGAGAATCTTCTCCATTTACAGAAGTTGGTAAATGATACATATTATGGTGTTGAGTTACGTAATCTTAAAGTATTTGAAAATTAAGAATGTACTGGTATATCACTTAAGACCACATGGTGGGTCGTCAAAGACACTCGGTTACTATTAAGATTTTCGTTCCCCATTTTCCGCTGAATTATTGTGGCATTGCATGTTGAGTAGCGGAACTCAACGCTGCATTTATTATTAAAAATATAATTTCGTTAATATTACATATCCATGCATAATTTCGTCAATGCTACATACATTTTAAAAGTAAAGAATCCAAGTTCAAGGCTAAATAAGCGTTTAATTCCAAACTCAACCCTAATAAGCTTTGTATATAGCCTCTGAAACTTTTTGACGAATTAAATGGAATAAAGTTTAGATTTACAACTTTTGGGCTTTTAATCGTTAAGTATAAAAATGTATGATGTTACTTTAAAATTAAAAGCTTTCTCATTAAAATTAGATATTATGAAATTTTAATGTCGTTTAATGCAAAATTTCCACATATAAATTACATTTTATTTTCTAGCTGTATTTAATCTATATAATCTATATTTAATACTATAAAGCCGAAGAGTTTGTATGGTTGGATGCGTTAATCTCACAGTAACTTTTCCGAATTGAAAAATCTTATTGTGTTGGAAAGTACGTGTATCAAGGAAAGCAAACTTTAGCTAGTTTTATATTTATCTAGCTTTATATTAAAGGTATAGTAACTTTATAAATAAAAAAAGGTAATCTTAAGACATTCCAAAAACAACCTTTAAAACTACGCTAATAGCATACATATATTATTATGTATGGAGGAATTGTTTTCCTCCAATTTATAACCAGTTACCATTTTCATATATTTCAAATTACAACAAAATAGAGGGATATTTCGGATTTTTTAAAGCCTTCTTTTAATTAAAAATGTTAAATATGTTTTGCATTCTATATAGGTCGAAATTGCATTTTGCAGTATTTGTATAATTAATATTTTAGTTTTCTGGAGCAGAATGACCGTTACGTCGCGCATCCATGGTTGTGGATTGGATTCCCAACGAGAAAAAGTGCGGTGTTAAGTTCCTCCACTTAATACTCAAAGATTCGGAAATTGAATACAGCATGGGAAACAGAGTGTCTGAACAGTAATTTCCCTTTGCCTCCTTCCTATATGTGTGATACAGCGTAAAGCTAAAACAAAATAATATTTAAATCATTCTAAAATTTGACTATTTGAGTTAAAATTATACGACAATGGTAAGTCGTCGTAAATAGAACAAAGAGTAAGGCATGCTTTATTCATTTAAAAGCTTTTCTTGGAGCTTTTAAACAGGAGCGGGTTGAGATGGAAATTTTCATATTTTTCCATTCACTTTAATTCTGCTGCAGAAGTGTAAAAGTCAATTAAGCTTCCCATTGTTAGCGTTTTCATTACGTTTTCTTATCAGGATGTAATATAATTATTCTTAATGTTATGTTTTTGTTTCGTAATAAGCTTTCGTTGTAAATGTATTCGTATATGCTGTAGGCCTCATTCTCTCAACGGAGAAACTCAACGCCGCGATCTATTTTGTTAGTGGGGAAATGAGAAAAAACCATTCCCCCGAATAGAAATCGAACTCATTTATTTTAAATTAGTATAAAAAACGAATAAGATATATAGATTCAATTAAAAATTAATTAAATATATACATTTTCCTAAGTAGAAATAAACATCATATAAGCAATCGAACACATGGTTTTTTATTTTTTTTATTAATCAATTTTTTTTCGGTACATTGAAGGTTGATTGGTAGTACTCAATAATAGACACTGGTCTCACAAGAGAGTAGTAAAAAAAAAAATTCACTATATTAAGTTTCATATAAAGTTATACATATAATTGTAAAATAATATAGATTTTTGTAAAATTGAATACTTGAAACTACGAATACATCGAAGCTGGAATATCTACTAGAAAAGAATTCGTCATTCCATTTCCATACAAAACGGAGTTCTAACGTCGACAATGGTTATCGGTAGGAAAAATACTGTATTCGTTCATTTAAATGTAACTTTTCTTTGTTCAATGCTAAAACTCTGAAAAACAGCTCAAAATATGAAAATATAAGAAGTCAGATATTTGTACTAAGATTGTGGGCACAATGGTGCTTACTTCGGTTGACATTTTAGAGTGAGCTTTATGAAAATGGAAGTTGTCAGTAATTTATGTGAATGTAAGTCAGAGCTCTTTAAAGGATTTTCTTCCTTTTTGCTTAAGGCTATATCCCGAATATAGCAGGGTAAGCCAGGGAGACCACTCTCCGCCGAAATTTCGAGACATTGTGTATTGAGTGGCAGAACTCAACCCCATGTTTTGTCTTGTTACAAAAATAAAGATATGAAAATAAATGAATAAATAAGGCTAGTCGTACCCAGGGGCAAATGCGTGTGACTGTAAACACGACGGGTTGTGGGTTCGATTACTCGAGGAAATTAAATAGGTATTAAATATTTTCATTTCCTCGCTTTGGTAACAAAGTAAAGCGTGGCGTTCCGCCGAAAGTTCCGCCATTCAACACACAATACCTCGAAGAATCGGCAGAAAGTAAGTGTAAGTGTCTTAATGGGAATGAAGTGTCGTAACAAGATTCCCAGGTTCCTCCTGTCTACTCTGCTGTGAGCGGGATTCAGTGTGAAGAGAAAAAAAAAGCAATTAATTAAAATATCGTAAAACGTAAGTGAAAACTCGTATTCCCAACAGTCGTAATAAGCCCACGGATTAAGCAAATCCATAGCTTAAGCTGACTATAGTTTCCATTGTTACTCCTACATACATATACCATTGTTTCCATTTCAATAGGGGCAGACAGTAATGGGGACAGAGACGTTATTAGTACGGTAATACCTATAACGTAATACAAGGGAATTGATCTGTTTTTGTTTGTTTTAAAACCTAATTGTGGTGTGATTTGTTCGTGATTTTGAAAGAAGAAGGAGAAGAGAGAGAGAAAGAAAAAGGCCGTCGTGTCGCAGTTGCACAAGCGCGTGATTGTAAACGCGACGGTTGTGGGTACGATTACTACTGGGGAAGTAAATTATTATTTATTAATAGTTTCATTTCTTCGCTCTGGTAACAAGGCTAGGTGCGGCGTTGAGTTCTGTCACTCAACATGAAATACTTCGAAAATTCGGAAAGTGATGAATGGAGTGTCTTAACATTAGGTGTGAAACAAAAAAATATAGTTTCTGCTAAATATCTTTATTTTACAAGCGAACAAAATACTTTTATTAGTGTGAATCGAACCTACGGTATCCGATTTGCCAAATAATACAACTTACTAATAAAACGATATACCATTTTAGGAAATTATTACAAAGAACGTGTGATATTTAATTCATTTTAAATAATTTTAAGTAAGAATGGAGTTAAAAATATATCTTTATTGCAAGCTAAATTGAAAGTGAGAGAACGGTACAATTGATTCTATTAAAGTAAAAAGCTTCTAAAGCTTGTACTATGGTGCCGCCTTACACTGTTCCACTTAGAGGGACTCGAGTCAGCGGAATTATAATGAACATTGTACAACATGTGTTATTTGAGGGTAGATATTCTTAAAATAAATATGTTTATTTTTTCCAGAAGCTAGTGTTAAGACACTCTGTTCGTTTCCTATGCCAATGTTTTTTTTTTTTTTTTTTTTTTAGAAACTACATCCACGGGCGCATAGTTGCCCGTGCCTTTTTTTATTTTATGAAAGTTCTTTTAATGTGGCGTACTTAATTTTGGGACAATTTAAACTGTACTTATATCTAGAGCTTATACTAGAGGGGTTGGATGACGTACCCCTACCGACTAATTTTTTTTTTTTTAATTATTATTATTATTATTATTATTATTTTTACATATATTATTATAGTATTTTGTATAATTATTATAGTCTTTTGTATAATTATTATGTATATAGGTGTGGAATTTTAGATTTGGCCTGGCTTATGCAGAACGCCTTCCTTAAGTTTTTGGATCAGTGCCTCTATCACCCTATCGTCTCTTTGTGACATTGCCCCTTTTAGGTTCGACCTATGCCAATGTTATTAAACGTATAAAAATTTGCACGTAGCGGGATTTGAACCCGCGCCTCTTGGAAACGGCCCAAGCGTTCTGGCTATTAGGCCATGTGGCTTGAACTTATATAGAAAGTAAAAGTATGGTTTTTTAGCAAAAAATATTATACTAAATAAAAAATAGTTTTTGATTCACGATGAATTAAGAGCCATATCCCAATTTCTCATTGTCTGATATTGTAACAATAACAATGGATTCACGAATTTGGTAAAATCCAAAAAAAATACATATAATATCCAAAATTATAAATAAACCATTGTTGAATAAATGAATACAGCAATAATAATAGAACGATTTTAAATTGAAAATTTGAACGTTTGTTTTTTAATCATACATTTACAATAAATATTTCATTCTCTGCAACGTTAGTGGGTTCGATTCCCATTCGGGTTCCAGCCCACCACCATCGCTTTGGAAGTCAGACATTGTGCACCTGCGCCACAACAGTTCAATACAGATGTTAAAATTTTAAGATTTTCCTTCATCAGAATAAAATTATACAGCACCTGTCACATTGTGAGTTCGATCCTCACGCAAGAGAAAGATATTTAAAATATTTTTTTCCTGCTCTGATAGACAAAACGCAGCGTTGAGCTACGCTACTCAACTCTACTACAAACACCATATTTAGAAAATTGCGTGAAATAAATAAAAATACTTACCTATATGTTTACTTTCATTAAATGCTTCAGGTATCTTTCTAGTTAGAACAGCGTATACAGTGCATATAACGATCAGGACGATTGGGTAGAAGAAGGCAATCATGTAAGACGCGTCGACGTAGGAGTCGCAGACCAGCATGTTGTCCTCTCTGGTAGGGTAATGGAACATGGCTCGAGCTGGTGCAACTATCATCCATACTACTACTATTAGTACCTGGAAGAATTGATAAAATTAGAAAAGAAAATATTTTATTTGAATCTTTTTAAAATGTTAATATTGTTTTTGGAAAACGTATACAAAATTAAGCATAGTAGAATTTAAATTTCGGGTCTGTTTGAAATCGTTACGGTTGGACGCTTGGTTTTTTTAAATAAACGTTTTTTTATTTTACATGTGTAGGAGGGTTGGCAATGATATCTTATTTTTCAGAAACTCTTTTCTACATTTACTGTCTATTTAAAGGATATTGTGTGTTGTTTTAATAATTAATAAATAATTAGATTATAATTCTTCCTCTAAATGAGAATCGAATTCACACCTGCCTTTAACAGTTAGACACTGACTCATTGCACCAAAACGAATTTAATTAATTGTTTTCAAATCAAGACGAATTTGAACGCATTACCCCTCAAATTAACTGCTTCGCTTATTAATAATTTATTAATAATTTTATGTTTCTTAGTGACAAAAAATCCCAATTATTACAATTAAATTAAATACATATTTGCTTACATTATATTCCGTTATCAAATACTATATTGGAAAACTTATACATTCGTATCCAATACGTATACCCATCAATTAATGGTAGTAAGCGATTGAAACTTGACGTAGATTCATTCTTATGTGACCGATCCACTAATTTGGGAAGATTGATGGATGGAATTGACGAGGGTTGACTTGGATGAAGCTGAATCAGTTTTGTGGGACACGATTTACAACGAGTGTGCGTGAATATAAGGAATTATTACATTTAGCATGTTTACATTTTCCTCGCATAGAAGGGAGGTTGAGGGAACCTACTGTAATGAGCTCTACGTTCCTCACACGTCGCTTAGTGTTACGCTCGTCTGTTCGTTCTCTACTATGGTATGTTTTTATTTAGCTTCACGCTGTATCCCGCATGCAACAGGGTAGGCAGAGGGAACCTCGTGTTAAGGCACCGTTTTCCAAGCACTGCTCAATTTTCGAGCGTTTCGTTTAAAAATTAATTTCGTATTATATAATATTTTTTCCTTATACATATATCCTTAGCTTCACACTTGATTCCGCTTATAAAATGGTGAAGTAGAGAGGAGCTATCACCTAAGTATTTTTTTACCTATAACTATAATATATTATGTAATATTTAAGTTAAATAATCCTACTAAGATGATAAATTTAAAAGATTATGGGAATGGATATATGTCTTTCTGACACGCAAAAACTCCTGAACGGTTTTAAATTAAATTTTACAGCATAAATAATATATCTTATACATCAGGTAGAATTAAATTGAAATGAAAATATATCTAAATATAAGTAAGGATTTTTTCATTACTTCAAAAATTTATACATTGACATTAACTAAAGCTAAACTAAACTTTAAAAGTGAAAAAGTTCACTTGAAAGCTCTTTGAAGCTTTTTAAAGGGATATGCTGGTTTTTATGAAAATTAATATCAGTACACAAGTTCTTCAACAAAATTAATATTAGTATGAACTGGAAATCGCTCAAAGCTTATGACGTCACTTTTTAGTAAATAATTATTTTACTAAATATTTCATATATGTATTTACTGGACGGCTTTATGGCGCAGGAGCACACGCTTGCAACTGTAAACACGACGGTAGTGCGTTCGATTCCCACTTTGGGAGTATGAAATATTTAAAGGGCGACATTGAGTTCTGCCACTCAACACGTAATACCTCGAGAATTCTGCTGAAATTGGGGAACGGAGTCTCTTAGCTCTAGGTTCCCAGGTTCCTTACCTACCCTAATATGTGCAGGATACAGCGTATATTTATTATATGTATCCTACATACATATATATTTATATGTATATTTTTCATTTATTTTTACGTAAATTAAATAATAAATTGAAACTAATGTCAGACTATTTCCTATTTTCCATCTAATTTAAAATCATTCTTCCGAATGGGAATCGACCCAACTTCCACTGCCTCACATAATTAATACGTTTTTTATATAGAAATATATATTTAGTACAAAAAACATAACACAGACCGACAAAACTATTAATTTGTAACATTTCTAAAATCTCCGATGTTAGTCACGTAACGTTGGGGCGGAGTAACTTTTCCTTTTTTCTTACAGCGCAGAGAAGGGATTGCTGAGGACGTTTGGTGCTTGGTGACCTCTTATTTATACTGGGCCCGATATGTTTTATGCATTACTTGCTCTTGAATTTTATTTCAGATTTGACAGGAACTCTATCTGGTTATCCTTTGATTCTACATTTTGCTTACATTATTCGAAAAATTGGTCAGTGTTTTTAGTTTAAGAAGCCGTCATGGCGTGGTGGAACAGGTTTTGGATCCATTTGATTTTATATACATTAATTTCATTTTCTTTCAAATAAGGTTAGCGAACGACTAGTGTCTTAACACTAGGATCCGTCTGATAATGGAGTCGGAAATTCTGGAGGTATGGTATGTTGAGTTGCGGAATTCAACGCAGCTCATTTACTCGAGTGGGAATCAAACACACGCCTGACACGCTCGTGCCCCTATTGGCCATGCTTGGCCTTGTGTATTCCTAGAGTTTACCTTACTTTAATAAGTTATCTGGTTAGTTAGATCATCAATATTCTTGTTAGATCATCCAATAGTCAGATTAGAGTAAATTTGGATGCCACGTATCATTAGGTGATTATTATTTTTAAGATGATGGTGATCATGACAATTAATTATTTTCCATTCTCAATATTTTAAAATCTCGAAAATGACAAAACACTACGTCCGGCTAACATATTCGAATGATTTTTTTAGATACACTCTGTATCTCATATATAAAAGGGTAGGCTAACGGAACCAAGTGTTACTGTTAAGACACTCTGTTCCCCACTTTCTGCTTAATATTCAAGACATTACGTGTTGAATGGCGGAATTTTAGTCATTTGAAAGATGTTAAAAACGAAAAAAATAATATAAAAATGGAATCCTTGAGGCAGTTTTAGATTTTTTATTGATATTCCACCTCACCTTTGCCTTGAATGTAATAGATCTAGCTGCACTTAAAGTATTAATATATTGTAGCATTGAAAAAGTAAGTCACGTTTCTACAAATATAAACTTGCAGGATTTACGGCGGTGCTGGTTTGAATTGTAAAACTAATCCATTTCGCGCAAAAACGTTTAGCCTCAGGAGATTTTGTGTGGACGGACAGAGAAATTCAAGTTTCAAAATTTTAGTTTGTTTGGTCGCTCGGGTATTTCTTTATTTAGTTCAGGAGTTTGAAAAGTTTTAGTTTTCAGTTAAAGTTACGTTGAAAATTTTTAGGAAATTCAAGTAAGGTAGAGGTAGTCGTGGCGCAGCGGCTGCGTGTGACTGTGTGCGGTACGATTCCTACCGTGGGAAGTACGAGTCGGTCTCCTCCACCGAAGGTTCCGTACCAATTTTATTATTGTAGGTCAATAGAAATGTAATTTGTCATTTCCTTTACTTCTCTTGTATTGTAAGTTCTCACTTTTTGTTGAATTTGATAATTGTAAGTACCCTATATATCAGAGGTTTTGATAAAAGGACTAATTTTACACAAAATGCTGTTTTAGCTAACAAACGAGGTACACACGCTCAGGTCATGTCTCATGCTCATATTAATAACTAAATATTTTTTTTCTTAAATATTAACAACAAAGACATTTAATGTATTTCGTATATCGACATTCATAAGTAGGTATCCTATTTTATCTACTTCACTTGTTATCCACATTCGGTACAGGAAGTCGAAGGTTTTGTGAGCTTCTGTATCACGTCGTTTCCCTCGTGTTTATCTACTGCCTTGGAAAATATTACAAAGCCACATACGGAGCGCGCCTCGATGGAATATGTTGATTTTTGAGGTTATTCTTATATTCTAAAAGCGAGATCGTGTCTCTCTTTATACTATGATTTTAGATTCAAATTTTATTTGTATTTTTCTGAGTTTCACTCTTTTTCCCGCATATAGCAGGTTCAGGTCAGGGTTTCCCTTACTATCAGCCATTTTTTTGAGACATTTGCGTGTTAAGTGGTGGAACTCAGTTCGCGCGTTTCGCCATCAAGCACGTGATGTACCAAAAATCGTGCGGTGTGTGGCTAACGGAGAGTCATAACACTAAGTTATATGCGTGATAACCCTGCTATATGCGTGATACAGCGTGAAAAATAAAATTAATATATATATATAATTAAAAAGAAATTAAGTAAAAGCTATATTTGAAATGTATTTTAATTTAATTTATTTATGTATACGTATTCGCAGAAACTTTTAAATTGATATAAATTTAAATTTAAATGTTCACTCATGCTTTAGAGTTTCGTTCAAAGAAAAGTTATCTCGTTAATAATTTATATTATAGTGTGTGATGTGCTATTGCGATGCTCTGAGACGTATGGATAATTATATTAATTTTCATAATAAATATAGTTGTAAAATTTAAGAAAAAAAATAATTTCATATTCCTAATTTTCATTTCATATTTAATGAAATGAAAATTACTATTAATGGCACTTAACGCGAGGCCATTGTAGTAATAATCTCATATAAAAAGCTATAGTAGAATATTTTTCAAACTTATACAACGAGTTTGTTTGTCAAAACTTAGAAAGTACCGTCTAGCAACTTTCTTATTAAAAAGTTTATAAAAGTTAAATGGCGACAAGAGAAAAATAATAAAACTAATATTTCTAACTCTGCCGACTTTATCAGCGTTAGCTTATTTTTTAACTAAATTTCGTGGCGCAGTGGAACGGTGTCCTATTGTAATCTCGATAGGTGTTGGTTCAATCTACTCTTGGTAATTATTAAATTTAAATTACTTTTCATTTTCTAGCCAATCCATGGAAATTATAGAACCGATTACTCTAACACTAGGTTCCCTCTACTTAACCTGCTTTATGCGGGATACACCGTCAAACTTAAAATTAATATTTAACACGCACGTAGAATATGTATACCTACGTATGTTATAAAGTATCATAATAAGTTTTTAGGCTCAGTATTTTAGAAATCGTGCATTCGCAAATACTTTATGTAACTCCAGGATTACGCCGGGCTTATTGTGAAGCCAACGAGCTAATCTATCCATTACTTTTACCTAATAATCTTTATTTATTTTGTACCTTTTTCTTTGTTTTTTTTTGAATTATATAAAAAGTTCATGTTGTTTTTCGTTTATAACAGAATAAGTAGAGTTGACATAGTGTCAATGCACTTTGTTCCCCGCTTTTCACCTGAATTTGCAGAATTTTCTGAGGGAGGTGTTAAGACTTTTATTTTCCCACTTTTCTTCCAATTTTCCCACTTCCCCACGAAGTTTATTTTATTGGTTATTTATTAGTAACTTGTTAACAACTTTAATTAAAACAGAAACGCTTACAATACTTAGAGCGGACACTATTAAATCAACAACATGTAATTTCGACTAACTTTAAGCATAAATTACATTCTTCATTAATTTGAACAAGTTTAGTTAACAGCTTGTGTATTAAATAATAATGTTTTCAAATTAATTTTCATATAGTTTTTTTATAAATGTACCGCTTCGGAACTTTTATGGTGTGATCGGGATTCCAATTTATGGTATATTCATGGCGGAACTCAACGACTTACTTCTCTTGTTCCAGGGCAAGAAAAGTTCAAAAGTGTTTTTTGAATTTGAATACATTCCCTCGATTAAAAATCGATCCCGCAACTGTCTTGCTTACAGTGCGACGCTGTACCCCTGCACTACGACGAGGTCCAAAAAATGATGAAAAGTAGATAATAGAGTGTCTTAACACTAGGTTCCCTTTCCCTCTACTATATGAGGGTTTTAAAGTGATCTACTAACCTGTATAGACACTAACGCAGTACATATAGCTAGTTGAGAACTCGGCGATATAAGTATAGGTCGTTTCGCTGAATGTTTGCTGGCATTGAAGATGCGCGAGATCCTGTTGGTCTTCGTCAGTAGCGCCGCGTACACCACCGTGAAGCAGAAACCGGTGCCGAATCTGAAATATATGGGGTTTATAGGATGGAACTTTATCTGGTGGTTCTATTATTATTGGGTCTCTATCTTATTCTCCAGCTCTGTCTTATTCTCCAGTTTGCCTTGTAAACAATTTTTGTTAAAAAGAAAATCCTCCTTATTTTTTATTGGAAAAACCGGCTTTCTCCACGTCCACTAAGCTAAATGTAAGTTCGTTGAAATTCTTTTAAACTTCTTAAAACTTATTTATGTTGTTAGCATCTCTGCAGGGAGTTTTAATATTTTTAAAGTGTTCTTCAAAACTTAGGAAAGAAAAACACTGTTTACGTTGTCTACGTATAAAAAAATACAAATATTTCAAATAAATTACTTAACCAAAAATTTGAATCGGTGACAACTATAGTATACAAGTTCAACTTATACATTACATGAACAGTACCCCAGTACACTCATAACACTTAATACTTTACCTCTGTATAGAACACAGTATGTCAGTAGGTCTGAACACCAACGCGAAGGTCACCAGGTAGCACATGAGTATGCCAGCCAGCAGTACGTAGGAGAGCTCTCTGCCACTCGCGCGGACAACCGGCGTGGAACTATGACGTACCCACACACCGCAAACGAATCTGTAGAGAAAAGAATTATGCAGTTTTTCTATGGTGTTTAGGGTTCCGTACCTCATTAGGTAAAAACGAAATCCTTTCATATATCTTCCAAAATTAATATCAAATATTAATGTCTCTATGGGCGAGTCCTACTAGAGCTTAACGGGTTTTTTTTTGTTTTAAATTTTACTCAAATAGTAGAAATTAAGTGACATTAGTGGAAGTCAACGTAAACGCATTTCAGAGAGGCCCCTTAAGTATTTACTCAGGACACAGGTCACAGGAAATACTCCGAGCTGATTTGGAGCGGTCACGCAGAGAATCCATTGAAAGTTAGATCCTGCCTTTATAAGATAAACAAAGATAATTCCATCTGTTTAATAAATAAATAATATGTAAGCGCGTTGCGTATATACTTGTACGTTTGTGCCCCTACGCGGAACGAAATAACAAAGAAATTCATTGAGGTTAATGATACACCAGTGCATTCAAGCCTTAATAATTAATTAAACTCTATGTACACACTGCATTGCGCTCATCACTGGTATGTGTTATCTCACTCGAGAAAATTAAATATTTCATATTTTCATTTCCTCGCTCTTGTAACAACAAGAATTGTCTTCAGAATTCGGTTAGAAAGGAATAAAATGGAGAATCAAGTGCCTTAACACTAGATCCCCAAGTTCCCTCTGCCTAACCCGCTACGTGCGGGATACAGCGTGAAGTTTAAAAGAAAACTACAGAAAAAATTTGCAAATAGCATTCATTTGTAGCAACGGTCACCCATCCAGTGGATGTCGGTAGCAAAGTTGTTTAACTTTGGTAAACTGTTCGGAACTGGGCGGAACTGCATAAGCGCTTTACAAAATAATAAACAAACAGTTCGTTCGGTAGAACCAGTACCGAAATAGTGTAAAGTACACAAAAAATTATAAATACTTTATTTTTAGTAATTTCTTTGGCTACCAATTGCTCAGTTTAGGTGTCTTAATGTGTGCGTGGTGGTGTTAGATTCGATTTCCTTTCGAGAAAAAACTTATTACGTATATATTTAATTTAAATACTAGTCATTGCCCGCAGCTCTGATTGTGTGAAAATCTCATTTTTGACTCATTTTTGATCTCATCTTTGAATTAGTTTTAAGACTTTCCGTTCCCATTAAGACACTTTCGTTCCCCATTTTTCGCCGACCTCGTTTAGACAGATTATATAGGCTATATTAAGGTATAGTATACCTATACAATTATCTATATATATAAAAGGACTTGTCCTCACTGACTGAGGTAAGACGCACGCACAGCCGTAACCGCTGTGCGTAGAAACGTGGAATTTGGACAAAAGTTTACTTTTGTAATCTGGACATCCACTAAGAAGGGATTTTGAAAAATTTTAACCCTAAAGGGCTGATATAGGGGTTGAAAGTTTGTATGGAAAAAAAATTAAATCGGCACCGATTCTTATAAAATTTGAAATTTAGATTTTTAAAAGTATTTAATTAAATACGTGTTTCATCGTTTTCAAGAATTCTCCCTCTAAGGGTGCACATCGGGAGTTAAAAGTTTGTATGGAAAAAAAAATAAATCGGCACCGATTCTTATAAAATTTGAAATTCAGACTCTTAAAAGTATTTAATTGAACACATGTTTCATGGTTTTCTAAAATACTTCCCCTAAGGGTGCAAATAAGGGGTTGAAAGTATGTATAGATTTTTTTTAAATCGGGACCAATTTTTGTAAAATTTGAAATTCAGACTATTAAAAGTATTTAATTGAACACATGTTTCATGGTTTATTAGAATTCACCCCTAAATACGTAAGCAAAGCTGCGCGCGTCCGCTAGTCTACTATAATATCACATTAATATTTTAATGTAACCCAATGTAGCTGCGGTCAGCATTATCCCAAACACTTAGAACCTGTCATATCAGCCTGACCACACAAGCAAAGGCTAGTATACGAATAAAAACACTTATAAATAGAAGTAATCATTTTAAACGGCATAGTAAAGCTATTATATGTATATCTTAAACAAAGGCATGACATAATTAGCCTTAACCACGATACCTCCCAAGTGGTTCAACCGTAATTATTGAAGTATTCAATCTTAGAGGGTTTCTTATATGCATGCAAGAGGGTCTCGAATGGGGTCAATAGAACAATGGGCCAATCATACAGATTATGATCAAAGAGATCCTACTTGAGCGTCTTGTACAAGACGTGTTCTAGTTAGTCCTTGTACCGAGTACTGGATTGTATAGTTGCACTAGTTGTTGCCTAAAACTTCGCTTGCGTAGAATGTATGACGTAATACGTCCCATTTTTCCCATTCCCGTTGGAATTTTCGGGGGAATAGTGCGGCGTTGAGCTCCTCTACTTAACAAGTGAGACATTACGTAAAAGTCTTACCAATAGGTTGACTCTAGCTAGCGTGCTATATGCGGGATGAAGCGTGAAGCTGCATCGAATCAGATAAGTAGATTTGTTTGTTATTCGATAAATCAAATTAACATTTATGTAATGTTCTCAACATTACATAAATATATTAAGAAACTTATTTTTGTTATAAATACTACAAATTCATTGTTCATTAATATTAAATTGTAATTTACCAGATTGTAGTATAAATCAATTACTAGTAATGAAATGGCGGAAAATCAACTCAATCCGGTAAGCTGTTTCTACGTACATACATGTCTCAGTAATTTGCTTAATAAAATTAATCAGTCACTCGTGAACAACGCCTAATTAATTGGTCCCAAGTTGTATAGGCTAGGAGACGATCGTTAAAATAAATATCTATGTAGAAATTCTTTTCCTAAACAAAAAGAACTCTTTTATATTCAATTTATTTGCGTCGCTATCCGAGATTTTAAATAAAAATAACTACTAACATATTCTAAGTTCCCGAATTTCTAACATCGCCTTTTCTCCAAACTATTATTCCCTAGAATTGTACGACTAAAAAATAAAATTAATATATTTTTTATAATAAGATCTTGCCGTTCAATAATAAATTGAAGATTAAGAATGTATATGTATGTACATAATCAAAAGTTTCAGTAGAATTATTCTGTTTGTATATGTATGATATACAAAATAAAAGCTCCTATTTTACAAGATAGAGGTAACTTTCAGTGTTAATAAATTTGATTGTACGCACACAGTATACGAGTACATGATTTTTGTGAACGTGTCGTGCATATTTTCAACATTCGCGACTTAATCCGGACGGATGGATGGATATAAACAGGATTTACAGCGAATTTAACTTAATAATATTGTTAGGATTTGACGGTATACCATTATATTTCTTCATATATTTATATTTCTGTTTTATTTTTAGCTCCACGGTAAATCCCATATATAGTTCTCTTACTGGCCCAACGTTTGTTTCGTTGTAATGCTACTCCTCCTAGATCGTTAAACCTACAGCTCTGAAATATTGCAGGGAAATTGTGGACGACACAGTGATCTTTGCGAAGTGGTTTGGTGATAATTGTAGTTTTTGAGTAAATAGTCAAAATGTGAGTTAAGCTGTGGAACGTTTTGAAATTCAAGCAAATGATTTCTTTGTTTCTAAAATATTATATTTAAAAAACATTAAAAATACTTATATAAAGGCCGTCGTGGTGCAGCCTCTGAATGTAAAGGAGACAGTTGTGGGTGATGAATTATTTTTATTTCCTTGCTCTGATAATAAGACAAAGCGCAGCGTTGAGTTCGCCGCTCAGTGTTTACACATTACCTTAAAAATTGGGCAGAAAATATTGAACGAAATGGCTTAACGCTAAGTTTCCTCAGACTACCCCGCTAATATTTCATATTCTTTACGTTGTACTTTTCAAAGCTGGCCCTCATCCTAAAAGCCATAAAGTTATGACATAAAATATTTCAACCACCACTGCAAAATGACCCGCCATGAAATTAAATTCATTATGCACCCGATACGAACTAGAATAACCTTATTATATATGCATTAATTTTGCCCTCCACTCTATTTTACCTCTGTTTTTATTTTACGAGGATTTATAACACAAGCTAAATATTTTTGGGGCGGAAAATATTTTTTCGTGGAACATTGTAATTTTGGTTTTGGGTTTTTTATTTTTTTTATTTGCCTCTGTGATATGATACGAAATTGGGAAAGCTTTTTAAAATGAGATATTTTTAGCTACCCGTCATTTTTATAACATTTATATTCATAAAATTAATATAACCATTTTTTTATACCTTTACGCTGTTTCTCATATAGCAGGGTAGGCGGAGTTAACATAATATTAAGCTACTCGGTTCCCCGCAATAGGACAATTTTCGAGACATTGGATATTGAATGGCGGAACTTAACGCCGCAGTTTGTCTTGTTACCAAGAGTGAGGTAATGAAAATAATTCATTCCACCGAGTGGGACTCGAACCACCAGTTATGTAAGCTTTATTTTATGCACCGAAATAAGAATATTTAAGTTAAGAAAATCAAAAATATTAATTAAATACAGTGGAGTTTAAGCTATCGTTTTTTATTGAACCTTGAAATGAAATTTAAATTTGACATTTTCATTATAAAAACTGAGTAAACGTGAATTGGACTTTTACGACACGGTTCTGTATTTTTAAAATTTTAAATGTGTGATTCCACACTAAAAAAAATATATTCTTTTAGAAAACTTATAAAAATGATAACGTAGCGGGATTTCAACTCGCGCCTCTTGTTAATCGTCCATATGGCTTTTCATGC
Source organism: Heliconius melpomene melpomene (assembly GCA_000313835.2). Classification (NCBI taxonomy): domain Eukaryota; kingdom Metazoa; phylum Arthropoda; class Insecta; order Lepidoptera; family Nymphalidae; genus Heliconius; species Heliconius melpomene. Next base: position 30,534 of record HE669529.1, read on the forward strand.
CATATTTTGTTTTAGAATATGAGAAGAAACTATTTAGCATTCCATGGATACAACGTGCGCGCCATTATTGCAAGGTGAGGAGCTCAGAGCATTGTCTGGGAATTGCGGCCTAAAGGAAGACTTAAAAAATCCTGTTTATAAATTCCTCCTTCAGAGTCTAACCTCCTCTTGTAGAATGTGTCAATCTATATAACATACTCGTATGGCTGTGGTTAACTTACGGTTAAATGTAAAATGTAAACTGTATGTAATAAGATCTTTAGTTTCTGCGAATATAACACATTGAATGAAACCCTAGAACCGCATTGATCACGTTCTTGATACTAAATACTACCGTTAAAAAAATCTCTAAAAATGATTTTTCAATTAAATACATATACCTATATTTAATAATAAAAAAATATATTAAATAAATACTCACGCAGTAAGCAAGATGCCCACCGAAGAGAACGACATAGCACCAATCGCCCAAGCGGAGTCAGGTCGTAAATACGCTTCAGGTATCGATTTGCATTCAGTGCGAGTGTGATCGGGGAGTGTTCCCCGGGGGCAGACAATGCACGTTGTTTCCGATTCTGGTGAACGGATCTGTGACAAAAGTTTTATTAAGGTATAAACACATACTGTCGTGTGGTGGCATAAAGTGTGACTGTAAAGGCGATTGGTTGTGAGTTCGATGATCACTCGAGGAAAAGAAATATTTATTTATATTTACATTGTCATTTGTTTGCTCTGGTGGTCGAGGTAAAGCGCGGCGTTGAAGTCCGCCACTCAACACGCAATGCCTCCAGAATTCATTTTTTTTTCAGAATGTTTTAATACCCATGTTTCCTCTGCCTACCCTGCTGTTACATATTATATGTGTTACATATTAGATGTCCGTTTGACTGTAATGTAAACTCGACGGTTATGGGTTGAATTTCAATATGGGGGAATAAATTGTGTTTTCCACGCTTTGGAAAAAAGAAAGAGCGCGGTGTTCAGTTCCGTCACTTAGCAGATAATGTTTCCAAAATTGAGCTTTCCAACCAATTTCGTGCGCAGCGAAATGCAGCTTTATACTAGATTCTAGATGAAGGACACAGCGTAAAATAAGAAAAACACTTATATATTCATAAGAAAATTTAAAATAACCTCCAAATCTGCAACAATTTTATAAATAACAGGTTTAACTAGTTCATCTACATAATAAATTAATAATTCAATTTTACCTAGCTATCGTCGTCTAAGAGTATACTCAATTTTGAGTACATAATGAAAGCTGCCAATGGCAAAGATATTCAGTTAAGATGAACCTCTTGAATCTATGGAGATCTTCTCAAACAAGGGTGTCGTAATAGTAGTCTGTAGTTCAATGAATATTAATGTGTTGAATGGTGTATGTTTTGACAGGTGAAATTGAGGGTCAGTTATAGTGTCATGGATAGAGGTCATCTGACTGTCAACGCAGTAGTTTGATTCCGACTTGGGGGAAGTCAAGTCAGGTCAAGTTGTGGAACGGAGTGTCTTAACACTTCGTTTTTTCTGTCCCCTCTACTATATTTGAGATACACCATGAAGCTAATAAAAAAAACAAGCACAGAACCTAAACTCGCTTTGTATTTGAGTGCTGATTTCATTAAGAGGGTTAGTTTAGAAATTACTATTAAACAATGCAGATAATTTTAATCATCCGACCTCGAGATATGGTTATGTAATTTAATTTTAGGGGTTAACAATATTATTAATTTAATTAGGAAAATTATATTTTAACTATTATGTATTACTGACAGTAAGATATTGCGTAGTAATTGGTGGAACTCAACCTCGCGCAGAGGTAGGAAATGAAAATAGCTTATTTTTTTTATTGGAAATCGAACCCATAATCGTCGCGCTTAGTCAAACGCTGTACCACTGCGACAATACGGCTTTCTGTTTCTGCTTCCAATATTTTGGAAAATACTTTGGGAATATACTATTTTGGTTCATAAAATTATGACCGTAGGAAGATCATCGAAAATGGAAGGTCATGGGGAAGAAGTATGAAGAAATACATAGCTGTTGGTTTCTCTGATCCTATCTGTTTTCTCTGCTAAAGATATCATATGACGATAAAAGATATCTTTACCTCATATTGGGTACAATTGAAACAATGCCAGCAACAACTTTCCCCTTCCACGTATTGCTTCGCTTGTCCTAATTCACATTCCGCGCTGCATACAGATTCTGGAGGTCTACGTTGACCCCACTTGAACTGGATATCTGTTGAAAAGAACGTTAACATTAGTTATGGAGGCCAAGGTTATAGGTTTCATTTGAAATAATTCATATTCAATGAAATTTTTTTAGGGGTAGAAATCAATTAATCCGTCTTTTTACAAAAGCATTTAATAAAATTACTCCCCCAAGTGGGAATTCAACCCACAGTATATAATGAACAGAACAGGAGAATTAAAGTGTTAAGAAGAACAAGCGACGCTAAATACAGCTTCTAAAGTCTTTTCGATGACATTTCCTTTCCACGTGCTAATCTAACTTCAGTCGAATGAATAGGCGACGATTAAGCAAGTACGCTACCTTTTAGAACGTTTTGTTCTTATGAAGTTGTAATATTTATTCGATATATATATTTTTTATGAGGCGATCTTGACGTGATAGATTAGTGTAAATGCGATGGTTGTGAGTTCGATTTTGACTCGAGGAAATGAATAATTTTCATTTTCCAGCTTCATGCTGAATCCCGCACATAGCATAGACAAGGAAGTTTCACTTTTGATATTTGCGTGTTGATTGGCAAAATTAATAATTACTAGAATGAGGTAATGAAAATAATTAATACCCCCAAGTGGGGCTGAACTTTCAAGAAATTTAATCTAAAAAAGTAGGCGGCTCCAAAGTTTTTTTAAGCAATGTTCAAATTTCATCACCTAATAAGTAATACTAAGTTTACTCGTGTAACGATGATATATATCCAGATCACGGATAGACCATGATCCAAATTCTGTCTGATCAAATTCTGTATTAAAGTCCTAATTGTGAAGTGGAGTCGCCCTGTTCGTTTCCAGAATTTTAATTCGATCGTGTCTGCGTAGGCTGTGTAACCTCGTCCGTTGCCCCTTCATTGGAAAATTAATTCGATAAGACTTTAAAATCTCTTTGAATAATATTATTTTATTGTGAAGATTTTTTTTCTTTTCTTTAATTGAAACTTTTTTTATTTACATTAATTTAGATGAATTAATTTATATTTTTTAACAGTTTAGTTTTAAAGTCGTGTCAAACGTAAATGTTAACTCGTTAATGAATATACAAACAAATAAAATCTTGCTTCATTTTAATTTTCTGCTATAATTTAAATGATGATGACTCTGATGTCCTTCATCACGACATCTAGCCATCCCTTCCTTAGACGTCCGAAGGTTTAATTCAAGGGGCAGACGAAGCAAGGCACTTTTTTCTGACATAGTTCCTATCTCAAGTGACACTTTGGTATCAACAAAAAAATATCATTTGAATGTTTGTACAAAATTATGTATTTATATATATATACTAGCGGATGCGCGCAGCTTCGCTTGCGTATTTAGGGGTGAATTCTAATAAACCACGAAACATCTGTTCTATGAAATATTTTTAAGAGTCTAAAAATCGAGGGCGATTCAAAGATTTCTCCATACAAACTTTCAACCCCTTATTTGCACCCTTAGGGGAAGAATTCTAGAAAATAATGAAACACGTGTTTAATTAAATATTTTTAAAAATCTAAATTTAAAAATTTATAAAAATCGGTGCTGATTTAAATTTTTTTCCATACAAACTTTCAACCCCTATTTCGTGCCTTTAGGGTTAAAATTTTTCAAAATCCCTTCTTAGTGGATGTCCAGATTACGAAAGTAAACATCTATCCAAATTTCACGTTTCTCCCATGAGCGGTTACGGCTGTGCGTCTTACCTCAGTCAGTGAGGACAAGTCCTTTTATATATATAGATAATTTTGTACGTCTGCAGCAAATAAGTTAGCTTGGCAATTTATAATTTCAAGCAAAAGCTTATAATGATATGAACTCATATCATGCCTCCTTGAGTAATAGAACTAGCAAATATGGTGTCGGTTGCATCGTTCCTCCTGTTGTATATGTATATGTTGTTGTACAAATTAGATCAATTTCTATTCTGTTGGAATGGATGAAGAGTAAAGATTGGAGCTATTTGTTTTGTTTGTCTAAATTCTTCTTCTTCCTTGTCGTAACACTCTTGTCAGAGCGGCAGTAGTCACATTCAGTAATAATTCTGAATACCATCCGAAGAAATATTTCTGTAGAGATTTCTAAGCGTAAAGTTTAATTTTCTGTACTTTAAGAGATTATGATTTTTTTAGCTTCAGGCTGTATCCCGCATGTAGAAGAGTAAGCAGAAGGAATCTGGGAAATGTTAAGATACTTCCGTTCCCCACTTTCCACCAAATCTCGGAGACATTGCATGTTGAGTAGTGGAATTTTGCAGTAAAAAAATATATATATGTATATGTATATAAATAACATATAATCTCACCATCTAAGTTAAGCTGCAACTCTCCTTCCAAGTACTGTCCCACCTTCACCCAGTGGTACACTCCCTTGGACACTTGTTTGAAATGTAAAATGTTGTACCTGGCTGGACCATCGCCATTGCTGTCGAAGAAAAACTCGTCGCCGCTTAAACCTGGGCAATAAGATAAATAAAATTAAATATTTATAAAACCTTTTAGAAAGTTATCTTTAAAGCTACTTTTGGTCAAATTTAGAAATTTATGTTTTCACATTAGTGAAAGTTTATTTATAAAAGGGGAAATCCTTGCTATTTCTCTACGCTGGTAGTATATACAATAATATATATTATATAATAAATATATTAGTGGGGAACGGAGTGTCTTAGCTCAAGGTTCCAAGGTTTTAAATACGATTTACGACTAACGCAATAATGGTGTAAATTCTCGAAAAACGACTTGAACTTGACGTTACTTAAACTTAAATTAAGTTTTCAATATAAAATTTAACTACTATCCGTATTTTAGTTCTTTAATTCATTTTATTATCCAACCTTATAGAGGAAGTCGTGGAAGCTAACAACTTAAAGTGGTTTTAGAGTATTAGAGCACTTATTCGAAGTACATAGTTGTTAAGAAAGTTTTGTAAGAACTTTATTAACATTCTCTTTTCAAAGTAAATCAGTCTTAAATTTGACAGTTTTTATTATTAGTCCGTGGCAATTAATTGGAAAAATATGGCAAAATAATTAAAATGGCCTAAAGTTTATTTATTTTTATATTTATTTATTATAAGCTTCCCTAGTAAATATCAACAGCATTTGATTAAATTTTAGTTATATCTGATTAAAATAAAATATGTACATATTTATATGTATAATATATTTATATGTATAATACTAGTGCACAAATAAAGATTTATATGTAATTCACGTAATTTCACTATACACAAAAATCATTAGAAAACCAAGGTGAAAAATTAAAAAAAATAACTTATTGATAAAATAAAGCTTTTTAAATCAAAGCTTACCTGTAAAACGAACTTTCCTCAAAAATTTCAATAGCTCCGCGCCACTAGCCGGTCGCATTGCATCACACAGACCTCGCCGGCCATCACATACTTCTGCATGCATATCTCTGTTGAAAAAAAAATGGCTATTTTATTTTACTATTTCGTCTCATTGCATAGTAGGACATCGTGTGATTATAAGCACGATGGTCGTGGGTTCAATCCCCACTGTAGGAAATACTTTTTTTAGCTTTAAGCTGTTCCTGTGTTGAGTCGCGGAAGTCAACGTCGCGTTTTGACTTATTACCAGAGCGAGGAACATGAAAATATTAAATAATCCATTTCTTTATTTGCAGCCGCTTGTGCCCCTGGGCCACAAATGGCAAGACTGACTGGTCTATATTAAAGTTTATTTTACACGGAAGGTGATTTTTAGGGTTCCGTACCTCAAAAGGAAGTTCCACCACTCAACACGCAATGCCTTCAGAATTCGGCGGAAAATGGGAAACGGAAGTGTCTTAATGGGAACGTAGCGTCTTAACAAAAGAAAAATTAAATTAATACGTAAGTTGGTAAAACTGGCTCTTTCCTTAATTATATAATGTAATTGAACACTTACTATCATATAGTGGGCCTCGAGATTGGTACACTTATATACCATAAAATCGATAATAAACTAATTTGTCATACACATGTCTATGGGGATTATATGAGATGGGTACTATGTTCAATTTCCGGCTTATCACATGCAAATAATCCTTTGAACGTGATACTTGATGTCATCTTAAATGCATTACACAGCACTTAAGCTTTAGCACATAAATGTTATTAATCTATGTTAATCTATGTTAAACGACATATAAGCGCTGTTGAGATGACTTTGATTTTAAGCGCAATGGTTGTCGGTTCGATTCTTACTCGAGGGAATGCTTGTACAAGATTGCTTCTTCGGAATTCGAATGAGGAACACAGAGATCTAGATCAAATCTAGATCTATACAAATGTAGGAAATTAATATGAAAAGTAAGGTCAATTAATATAAAATAATATAGGTTATATTAGTAGTAATATAGTAATCTATATTATTTTATATTAATTGTATATAATTTGGATGAACGCGCTAATCTCAAGAATTACTGGGTCGAATTAAAAAATAATTTTGGTTTGGTTCAAGTTAATTGTTTCGATGCTACCTTAAGCACTGTACCTGAAGCCAGTGTTACCTTAGACACTTAGAATATGTCACAAACACTAGTGAGTGTATAATAATTAATTTTAAACTAAGGATTTGTCACCAAATAACATTAACCATTTCGTATTCTATTCAAATAATGTAAAGCGATTGCCATTCTAACCTTAAAGTGACCTAACAGGTGTTCCTTTCACGCGTTAATTAACGGATCTTAGACCTCCAAATGAGGGTAGCGAATACAAATATCTATTATATACATATATGAGATGTATATATATTTATACAACCATTCTTATTTGACCTCGTGTTCTAAGGTTTGTGGATTTAGGCTACTATTGGTTCTGTTAAGTGGTCTACGTCGAAGTTTGTAAGGTATTTTCTAGGTTTCCCTTAAATATAGGGATAGTTTATTATGTTGTTTAGCGACTGTTTTCTGTAATTTTAATCCACAATGAAATAATTGTAGGTAATGGGTTCAAATTTTAGCCTGTGAAGCGTTTTTTTGGTTTTTTTTTGGCGGTTTAAGTATGAAGAAAAATACAGTTTCGTTCTCCAATTGCTATTACGAAACATGCAAGTCGGGTTAAAGAAATCATACTAATTTTCTAGCTAAGATAGATCTTTTGTTTGTTCAGCATAGTGCCACGATGAGTGGCGGAACTCAACACAGCGGTTTGTAAATAAAATTTTTGTTTTATTCTTTTTTCATTTGTCTCAAGTAATATCTATAGGAGCTTAGGCTTTACTTCACATAACGACCACCTGTGTTCTCACGCCAAACTCTAGTTAGGACAAATGCGTTGTTGAAGATTTTATTGTAATCATATTTTTATAAAGAATTTTTACGAAGTACCTATTATAAAAATAACATTTTTACAATTATAAATATGAAAGTTTGTGAGGATAGATGTTTGTTTCAATTTTACGCAAAAGCTACTGAACGAATTTAGGTGAAACTTTACTGTAGTATAGCTTATCTATTAGAATAACTTATAGGATACAAGGCTATAATTAATGTTTATTTATATTAATTATATTTAATTTGGCTATAATATAACAATAATAAATAAGGTTGAAATTGAATGTATTAACCATATTTCGTCAATTCGCCTTACAAAATCGTTTATCGCGCAACTTCAATCAGTGTTCACGCGCACAGAAAATGTCATTACAGTTTTTTTACTGAAGAATATGTCTAACATAGATTAGTAGATTTGCCTTGGTTTTGTCTGTTATTTAAAATATGAATAATGGTTCAAAGGTTTTGTTCGAAAATGGAAATAATTAAAATTTAATTTATTACTTCGAATGGGATCGAAACGACAACCGTACCGCAGCCAGTGCCACTGTACCACTATAGCTTCAATATAATTCTATTTAATATTTATATTTATTTATTTATTCTTATTATTATTCTTCTTCTTTCTTTTCATCTTATTCATTCCTCTGGGTAAAAAAAATTCTAAATCCCTTCTTAGTGGGTATCCACATTACGAAAATAAACATCTGTCTAAATTTAACGTTTCTACGCACAGCGGTTACGGCTGTGCGTGCATCCTACCTCAGTCAGTGGGAACATTTTCTTTTATATATACAGATAACTATAACTTTAAGCGGGCGAAGCGCTTGGACACATAGATAAAGAGGAAACCAGACTGAAAAACCAGTATATTCTTAAAAAAAAAAAATCAAGCAAATTTAAATTCAAACATTATAAACAATTATAAATTAAAAACAACCCAGTTTTCAAGTGAAATGTACCATCAAATTTCTTTATTCACATCGAATTTAGTTCATTTTGTATCTTTTCAACGTTTGTGTAATTCACTGAATGCAAGTCTCTCGTGTGGCCTCAATTCATTCATCTAGTATTACTGTCCTCTTTAAAAGCTACATCAAATGGCAGTACTTTGAAAGAAGATTCTTTTAAATGTTAATTAATTTTATGTCATCATCATCATCATCATCGTCATCATCAGCCTGTCCACTGCTGGACATAGGCCTCTCCAATGGCACGCCACTGAGCTCGATCTTCAGCTCTTCGCATCCAGCCATTGCCAGCCACTTTACGAATATCGTCACCCCATCTAGCTGGAGGACGTCCTACATTACGTTTGCCGAGGCGTGGTCTTTACTCTAGAACGCGCTTATCCCATAGCCCTTTGGGCTATGTCGATAGCATTGGTTCTCTGTCGAATAACTAATTAATAATCTATATACTCGTATATAAAAGGACTTGTCCTCACTGACTGAGGTAAGACGCACGCACAGCCGTAACCGCTGATGGTTGAAACGTCAAATTGGGACAGATGTTTACTTTCGTAATCTGGACATCCACTAAGAAGGGATTTTGAAAAATTTTAACCCTAAAGGGGTGAAATAGGGGTTGAAAGTTTGTATGGAAAAAAAATTAAATCAGCACCGATATTTATAAAATTTGAAATTTAGATTTTTAAAAGTATTTAATTGAACACGTGTTTCATCGTTTTCTAGAATTCTCCCCCTAAGGGTGCAAATAGGGGGTTGAAAGTTTGTATAGATTTTTTTAAATCGGCACCAATTTTTATAAAATTTGAAATTCAGACTCTTAAAAGTATTTAATTGAACATATGTTTCATGGTTTTCTAGAATTCTTCCCTTAAGGGTGCAAATAAGGGGTTGAAAGTTTGTATGGAAAATTCTTAAAAACGCCAGCGATTATTATAAAATTTGAAATTTAGACTCTTAAAAATATTTCATTAAACATATGTTTAATAGTTTATTAGAATTCATCCCTAAATAAGCGAAAGCGAAGCTGCGCGCGTCCGCTAGTATGTAGATATAATAATATAATTATTCTAAATTATTATATATACTCGTATTTTGGTTTTGCCTTCTTGTCAGTGTTTCTGCTAATATTTAAACTCAATATATGATTTTTTGGGATCCGTACTTTTTATGAAAAATCGGAACTCTTATTAAATCGTTTTGTGGTCTGTCCGTCTGTCCGGATATTTTTTTTCAAGAACGTGACGAACGAACGTAATCAAAACCCGAAGGGTACTTCTGAACTGCGTGAAAGTAAAGGAAACAATTCTAAAAATTTCTAATTGAAATCAGTTTTTTTGGATATTTCTATAATTATACTTCCGGCATTCTACACTTTTCGCTCATCTCAGTGATATTACGTTTTATTCGACGTAACTCAACGCCTCTTTCTCTAGTTCAAACAGAATGGAAGATGAAAACATCGTAGTGTTTTATTGACAACTATTATCTATATCACATACAAAAATAGAAAAATACTAAGAGCTTCGGAAGGAAGTAAAGAAATGTTTATTCGTAAAAGGAAGTGAGCCTTCAAAGGTTTGGGGTGATATAATATTATGAATTTATGACGTCATCTCAGAGAGAATGATATATCTGACTGTTTTCGTTGTGCTTGTGGGTTTGATTTCTATTCAACAGAATGTTTATATTTAAATAATAATTTTACTCACTTTTCGCGCACTTTTATATTAGAATTAACTTTATTTTTTCTTATTTATATAAAAAAGTATTATTTTATTATTATATTAGATTCCCTCTGTGTACGATATGCAGGAAAAGGCGTATATCTACCCAAAAAGCTCATCCCTATACAAATTAAACGAGGCAAGATAAAATCTTTGCAGTATCCGCATTTACCATTTGCAAACCGCTCAGAACCTTATCGGACAGTCCGCACGCGGTGTACAGTGTCGTTAAAGCTGTAATCGCTCTAGCTCTCCAACTAACATTTATAGTTTACACTGACTGTAGTTTGATATGTACTATGTTCGACATTAACGATGATTCTCTTATATTATATTAAAATATAGCTTCATGCTGTACTTTGCACATAGTATGGTAGGCACAGGAACCTAGTGTTAAGACACTCAGTTCCCTATTTTCCGCCGAATTCTGGAGGCACTCGTATTGAGTGGCAGAACTCAATGAAGCGCTTTGCCAAGATAGCAGAGCGAAGAAATGAAAATATAATAATAATAATAATAAATGCTTTATTCAGTAATTAAATGTTACATATACACTCTAATTTCGTTAGAATATGGAAAAAACAAGACAACAATTTAGTAGAGGTGAGCGATGGCAGCCGTACTAGTGTAAACTGTGTCACAGCTGCCAGCATCTTTGCCCCTAAGACACTATTTCGATGACAAAAGTGAGAATACTCATCAATTAGGTACATATTATTATGTCGACATAAGCAAAAATAAAGCGATATAACAAAAGTTTTAAATTAATTATTGAAAAAGAAGAAAAGAAAACAATTAGATTCTATATTATTACCACGTGTCAAATGTGTGTGTGTGTGTGTTTGTGTGTGTGTGTGTGTGTGTTTATGTGCGTATATGTATGTACGAGTCATGAATGTAAGTTAGGTACGAAGAAGATTCTCCGTATCCAAGTAGGACAACCTCTGCAGCCAGGTATTCATAACTGCTTTACATTTAGGGAAGTAACGTACTTTTTACTTCGTACCCCCCCATACACAGATGCAGTAGCTGATGAGACTTTGAATAAGGGCATGATAACAAGAAGTAAGGTTTCAAAATTAGCTGAACTTCTAAGTTTCCTGAAAATAGGAATCAGTTTTCTTATACGGCCGGTTATGTGATTGATATGAAGTTTCCAGTTCAGGTAGCAATCAACTGTAAGGCCAAGATATTTGATATTAGAAGTGCGAGGTAAGCTAGGACAATTACAGTTATCCAGAAGAGTGCAAGTATATGTGTGTACTCTAATCGACAACTCAGGTGGCGGCTGGGAATGGGAGCGATGAGAGAACGCGATGTATTTGGTTTTGTCTATATTTAGAGTTAAAAGATTAGCATTGTACCAGCCTGTTATCCATCTGACCGCATGTTCAGCGTAGTGTTTGGCCTCATTCCAATCTTTTCCATGAACCACAAGCGCAGTATCATCTGCATACGCAATGATGTTACAATTTGGTAATGATGTGGCACATAAGCTATTAATATATAAAATGAACAAGGTAGGTCCAAGGACACTACCCTGTGGTACCCCAAAACAGATTGCAGTATTGTCACTAACGTACTGGTTGATTTTCGTGCATTGCGTGCGATTTGATAAATATGAGCGAAAGATTTCAAGAGCGCTGCCACGTATTCCGATAGTTTCCATTTTGTTTATTAATAGTGGCACAGAAACGGTATCAAAGGCCTTGGATAGATCGAGGAATACGCCGATCACTTTTGATGCACTGTCCATTTTCTTAACTATTGTTTCAGTAAGCAGTAGTGCAGCATCTTCCGTCGATTTACCCTTGATAAAACCGAATTGATTATCAGCAATGACGTTACAGTGTTGCAGATAATTTACAAGTCTCTTATTCAAAAGCTTTTCTAAAATTTTTGATAGAACCGAGAGTATTGATATTGGCCTGTAATTGACCACAGTGTCTCTGTCGCCGGATTTATAGATAGGATGAACCTGAGCTCGCTTAAAGATCCGGAAAACGCCAGTTGATAAACATAAATTGAAAATATGCATAAGAACGGGAGCTATATAAGTACTAGCCTTTTTGACAATAGAAGTAGGAATGCCGTCTGTTCCAGCAGCAGAGTCATCTTTTAAGTTTGCAATAATAGCCTGAATTTCATTAATGTCTGTATCATACAGCGCCATGGAGTCATTTGAAGCGGAAGACTGAGAGTTAAGTGTATTTGGCAAGCTATGTATGTCAAGTTGTTTGTTTAATATAGCATTGGCATATGAGGCACCGATGCCAGCAAAATAATTGTTTACGACATTTACGGATACGCAAGGATCACTGTGCAGGTCAAGTAAAGGTGTGGAAGTAGGTGAGGGCTTTTTGTAGCAAAAAATTTTATTGACAGTGTTCCAGGTACCTTTTGGATTATTTTTGTATTTTAGAAATTCGTTTTTTTCATATGCTGTCTTTAATTTTTTTAACAAATTATTACAAAAATTCCGATATCTTGTGTAAGTTATACGTAGGATTGCATTAGTTGGATCAGTTTTGACCTTTTTATGTAGTTTGTCACGGTGTCTAATGCACCGTACCAGTCCCGGAGTCAGCCATGGTTTTAGTGTACGTTTCCGATGGGAAATTTTTATTTGCTTAGAGTGCATTGAAATAGCATCATAGATCATATTAGTCAGCAGGGTGGCTGCGGCGTTTGCATCAGAAGAGTTAAAGATACAGGTGAGTCAAAGTTCGAAATTGTTTGTAGTAAAGACACATAATCAATTTTGGTAAAGGTTTTTATGGAAGAAAACTTTTTTATATTGCATTGTAAACAAAAGACTAAAGGCGCATTGGTCGGTTATATAGGAATCTAGGATATAAGTAGCAGCAGATTTATTCGATCTCAGCATCACATGATCAAGACAGCTCTCATTGCGTGTTGGAAAGGAGTGGGCACTAGAAAATCCATGGAAAGCTAACAGGTCCAAGTATTTGCCACTGTTAGAGTCAGAATTGGTTGATGTAATATTTATGTTTATGTCACCAATCACGACTACGGAGTCAACTAGCTAAGGTCGAGAGACATGAATCGAGACTAGTCACAAAATTAGTCTATATTACTGTTCGATGGTGACCGATAAACTGCAACTACCGCGTACTCATCATTGTGCCTTAGAACAAGACAGCTAGCACCAGATAAGGAAACATTGGTAGTTGAGTGCTTTATGTCTGATTCGACATAAATGATTACACCATCGTTTTGATTGTGGTAATCTGAAGTGTATGAGGTGTAACCATGAATGCTGGGTACAACAGTAGTCGAGGAAAGCCAGCATTCTGTAAGGATCAGGATGTCACATTGAATGCGTAGTCTCTCAAGTAATACAGTCAGGGCATCAAAATTACAACTTACGCTACGAATATTTGTATGCATAACTGTTAAAGCGTTATGGTTTGTGTCAATGTGATGAATTAAATTTTCGGGAGAACAAACCATGGAATCGGACACTTGGACAGTGTCAATATCGTTACATATATTATTTAATGGAAACATAGTGACATAAGGGCTTATTAGGACTTTTATTTGGTGAAAACAAACTTTTAAATTAATCATGAATGAGACCATGGCCGAAAATATGCAAAGAATTTATGAATGAGGGCCTGTATTTTGTATGTGTGATTTGAAGAATGGTATGAATTGGTGTAATAAACGTTGTGGTAAATAATATGTAATTATAATAGTTAACAAAAAGTGGTAATATTCACTAAAATATAAAACTAAGTAATAACTTAATAAACTATGAACGTAGTGTGGAACATAAAAAACCATGCAAAACAAAAAACAAAACAAGATTTGCTGGTTATATAGTCATAGCTTATGTGAGGGCGAAGAAAGAAGATGATCCAGGTCTTTATCATTGTCGATTCGATGACATTGGGCACCTTCAGACTTGCGGAGAAAGACTTTGCCATGGGCAGTCCAACAAAACTTGTATCCGTGTTTCTTACTAAATTCACGGGCAGAATAAAATATTTTTCTTGCTTTGTCAGTCAGGCACTCGCTAATGTAAACAGGCTGAGGTTCGCCTTCTAGTTTAAGATGTAATGTGTTTAATTTGTTTTTGTTGCGGTTATACGCTTTCACAGCGGCCAATATTTTGTCTTTAATTAAAATTGAAGAAAAGTCCGCAATTATTGGCTTACTAGCTCCGTTTTTCTTGCTGAGCCGGAAAATATCCTTTAGATGACTCTCTTCAATATGAATGTTGGTGACAGCTCCAATATTTTTCACGACAGACAGCAGATCGTTTTTAGATTCCTTGTTTTGAACAGGAAGGTTCCTGATTTCAATACAAGTCTGTGTTTGCGATCTTTCGAGGTTTTCAACTTTTATTTCTAAGGATTGTATGTAAGATAAGTGTGATAATTTTTCAGATTCCAGTTTTATTAGTCTGTCTTTCATATCTTCATATTGCTTAGAAATAAAATCCATAGATTTTATGATATCGCTATTTTGACTCTGAATATCTTTAATACTTTGTTGAATAGTATTCTGTTGATTCTTCAAGATTTCAAAAGATTTTCTCATTTCTAGCGTAAGGGCGGACACCTCATCGTCATGTTGGCGCTTGCGGGCCCGTGGTCTAACAGTCACATTGCTTAAGTCTTCATTGTCAGTGTCCGTAACTGCTGAGCTTTGATTCGTATCATAGTTAGGTATATTAAGCTTGTCTCTGGAATTAGGAGAAGCCTTCTTGGGTGGCATTGTAATGTAAAAATATATCTCACAATTTACTAATAAAATTGCCTCCGAGAGACAAACTTACTTTAGTTAGGACGTGAGACGCTTCTGTTTAATTATTCATTGACATGCAAACGTATGAGCAGGCCGCGGAGCTTTCGCACAGCAATATGATCCTTAT
>HE669530.1:0-76082 GCA_000313835.2 Heliconius melpomene melpomene
ATAGCTGAGTTAGCCGTAATATTTGCCACTATCGGATCGCTCAAACGATGGAAATATTTTCCTACCTATAAGGACCAAAACTAGCTCTAGCTCATTCACTACTGTTACCGATTTTAGACTATGCTGATTCGTGTTACCCAGACTTATCTGAGGAACAACTAAATAAACTAGAGCGGTTACAAAATCTATGTATTAGATTTATCTTCGGTTTACGTAAATTTGATCATGTTTCTGATCATCGTCGTCAGCTTGGATGGCTTCCTATCCGACATCGCCGAAATTTCCGCATGCTGACTCTTCTCTATTCTATCCTGTACAACTCTCTCTCTCCCTCCTACTTAAAAGATCGATTTTGTTTCCTAGGTGCCGATTCACTTCTTCACCTCCACCTTAGATCCCGTTGTGATAATCTCCTTAAATTACCAACTTCCCATACCCTATTTTATTCTAAGTCTTTTACTATGAAATCTGCAATTCTTTGGAATGAACTTCCTACAGAAGTTCGACATTCCAAATCTCTATACAGCTTTAAAAATCGTCTGAAAGAGTACTTATTTAATTTAGTATAATAGTTTATCTTTATTTTTATTTTTTTAATATTATGTATATATTTTTGAACACGTTTTATGTATGTATGTTTATATGTGTAAGTATATATTGTTTTTTCAATATTTGTATGTATGTATGTATATGTAAAGAATATAAACATTAAACACATTTTATGTAAGTTTATTTTATATTATTGACTTAGTTTATTATATATTATATAATATTTAATTATATTTCATAAAGTTTGCACTGAGACGTTGTCCCCTTTCTCCTCATTACAATTTATCCGTTATGTTTCAAAGGTTGTCTGGTAGAGATTGCTTAAAGCAATAAGACCGCATTAGCATACGTGTTTTTCTTTAAATTTTATTTGTGTTGTTCTTTCTATATATTTCTTTTATGTGTGCAATAAAGTATATTCTATTCTATTCTATTCTACTATAAAAAATGTACTTACATTTGTTTCTGTGGAGTTGAAGATTCTGGCTGGACTTGTTTTTCCGGAGTAATGGGACTTTCGGGATTTGTTTGTTTGTGTTTATGTATTTTTACTAAATTATCTTCTAATAATACTGTAATTTAAAAAAATAGTAATAATATAATAAAGAAACCATTAATTAGATATAGGTATACTGATGATCTATTATAATATAAAAGGACTTGTCCTCACTGACTGAGGTAAGACGCACGCACAGCCGTAACCGCTGTGCGTAGAAACGAGAAATTTGGACAGATGTTTACTTTCGTAATCTGGACATCCACTAAGAAGGGATTTTAAAAATTTTAACCCTAAAGGGGTGAAATAGGGGTTTAAAGTTTGTATGGAAAAAATTGAAATCGGCACCGATTTTTATAAAATTTGAAATTTAGATTTTTAAAAGTATTTAATTGAACACGTGTTTCATCGTTTTCTAGAATTGTCCCCCTAAGGGTGCAAATAAGGGGTTGAAAGTTTGTATCGAAAAATTCTTAAATCGCCACCGATTTTTATAAAATTTGATATTTAGACTCTTAAAAATATTTAATTGAACATGTGTTTCATGGTTTTCTAGAATTCACCCCCTAAGGGTGTGTGCATAAATTTTTTTGAATCGCCACCGATTTTTATAAAATTTGAAATTTAAACTCTTAAAAATATTTCATTGAACACATGTTTCATGGGTTATTAGAATTCACCCCTAAATACGCAAGCGAAGCTGCGCGCGTCCGCTAGTTATTTTAAAATGTCATAAGTTTTTTTTTTAGATTCACTCTGTATCTTACATTTAGCAGGGTAGGCAGAGGAGGGAAGGCGAATTCCAGGCGGCATTTCTTGTTAAGTGGCGGAACGGAGGGCGAAGAAATGAAAATATTAGATGTCATTTCTTCGAGTGGGAATCGAACCTACAACCTCTCGCGTTTACAGTCAAACGCTTATGCTCCTCCGCCACGACTGGCCTGTGGCCTCTCATATTGTTATTGGTACATACATAGTATCAAAGAACAACGACTAGACTATATGTAAAAAGCATTGACTCGGTATAGCCGGTGCAAGTATGAGTCTATAGTTGTAGTTGTAGAAGTGTTTATTAATTATAACTTCTCCAGATTCTCCTTTTTTTTAAATATTTGTAATATAGTCCCTAATTATTTATATTGTATATGTACCTATAGTACGGTCAACAAGTCGTGATTGCCCTGAAGTAAGCTATAAATAGCTGCGTAATTTGTTTGTAGGATTTTTCTTACTTTTAATTAGAGTACAATGCGCTCAGAAAACCTTCAAGACGGCCACAACTCGTTGACCGTACGGTAAGTAAGTAGCATGGGTTAGTAAAAGTCCTTTATGATTTATCGTAGTTGAGATACTGTGAAATATTGATAGTCAGTTTTACAATTTTTTATGTATAATAAACATAAATTATATTTAATATTACAAAGTAATAATCAAACTGGAGGCATTATGCTTTGCTGCGCGAAGGTTGTGGCTTCAATTCCCATTAGAAGAAATTAAATATTCGATATTTTATAATCTTCGCTCTGGTTTCGAGGTAAAACGCGGCGTTGAGTTCCGCTGAACACGCATGCGGCGGGAAGTGCTTTGCCTACCCTACTATATGCGGGATACAGCGTGAAGCTTAACAACTAATAAGATTGTTTTGAAAATATAATAATTTATATAGAAAATGTCATCTTATTAGAAAGGGCAAACTAGAACATTTCTTGGTCTCTTAAATTATAGTCGACGAGTAGATAATAATAAAGGATATAATCTATACTAATATAATAAAGCGGAAGAGTTTGTTTGTTTGTTTGTTTGAACGCTAAGATCTCCGGATCTACTGGTCCGATTTACATTGTTTTTGTTTTGTATGAAAGCTGCATTCTTCAGAAGTGCTATAGGCTATATAACATTACATTATACATATAAACTAATATATTTTAAAGTACTTTCTAATTTGACAGGCAATTTATTCTGCCATGTTAATAACAATCGTCGCGTCGCTACGCAACCGTTACCGCGACTTTTTGATATTCATCCTTATGAAAATAAATATGATAGTCACTTTTAGCATTTCATCTAGATTGAAATTATAGTTTACTGTATAACATTTTAATAGATAATTAAAAAGGTATCACTGATTCGGAATGACCTAGCCTTCGGGCGGCATAGTATGACTATGACCGACGTGAACGGGCAGATGACGTTGATGGTTTTATAAATTTTCGTACATTTTCGAACTTTATTTGCTGTTTATAATTAATTTAAAATACGCTTTGGTTCTCTTCTTATTTTATTTGATATTGTTGGCAAAAAATATTTTTAGGTAGTTTTTAGGTACGGGTTCTAGGTTCTAGGTTCTAGGTTCTAATATTAAGAATATTTTTTAGTTACTTTTACTTCTTATGTTGGTTTTCAATTTCTCAGATATTTTTTCTAATAATATGTCTCTAATTATTATTCTTTTTGATTATTTAAGCTTATATTCTTACTAATTCTATTGAAAACTGAAAATATATTTAATAAATATTTTTATAGTGTAAGCAGGCGTAGCCGCGTCCGGGTCCACTAGTTTGTATATATTTTTACTTAAATGTCAACATCACAATTTGAACAGAAGTGTAAGAGACATCACGGTAGGGCTGGCATGAAAGACGACAGATTCGAGAGGGGATGAAAGGGGGTTGGCTCTTATATTATTATTAAACTTTGTTGTTGTAACTAGCTGATGCACCCTGCTATGTTTATAGTTAAGGCAGTTTCAATAGTGCCAGTTGCTACGCATGGAGAATCATTCATTTTTAATTTTTATTTTGAAATGAAAAATGAAAAATCTGTTTTATTTTTAACTATTTGCTTCTTATTTTAGTTGGTAGCATTAGATTTTACCTATGCAGAGACGATCGATTTAATATAAACTCCTTAAACTGAAGATATGAATATTTCTAAAACTATACATTTCAAAATTTCTATATTTTAAACATTTCTCCTGCTGCTTCTCCGTTTTAGTTGGGGTGGCACTAGATCTCTCTATTTCAAAAGGTTCCCGAAATCGACAAATAGAAGATATGGATATTCATAAATCCAAATACTAATGAAATTATAGATATTTATGATAGATAGAATATTTTTTTGCTGTTAATTGTCGTAAGATGTAGGTACTGTTACCATACGGTTCGGTTTGGCATGGTATATACAAACAACGACAATAAGATATTTAAATAAAATAATCATTATAAAAAAAAAACCATGGTTTCCCAATTATTTTCATAGCAACCCTATACTAAGGGGGTCGATTTGTATACTTTCATTAGGGCGAGTCGTAATCTCCGTAATGGCGTCATTGTCATCGCACGTCGCCATTTTGAATCATTGCAGTCATTTTAACTTTTTTTTTACTTTTTAAAATATTTACTTAAAATGAAACGAGAGCTCGTCTATTGGCAGCCAAACCGCGCTTTCTATTAAATGTATGTTTTGATAGATGTTACGTGTTTTGTAAGATATGAGAGAATGTCATAATTATTCTAAGTAGATATTTTAAAAATATAATACAAAAAAAAAACAGATATTAATATATGTAATGTTTACACTTATACGAATTTTTAGTGTCGAAAGTGTCAATTTGCGAGTGTGTGGAAAATTTTGCAATTAGAGATTCTCGTGTCCATTAAAGAGACACTCGATATATACACTGAGTGTATACTGTCGTATAGTATCGTAGTGTATTCGCATCATTAAATTTAGCAACTTCTTACCATTGGGATAATCGCTCGACGGGCCCGCTTGTCCCTGAATTCTGTTTAAGAACTGCAAGTTTGCATTTTCGACATTGTTGTCGTATATACTCTTCTCTCCTGAAATTTAATTTCTTAATAAATTAATTTTAATAATTAAAATAAAATCAATTTGATTAAAATATTAATTATACGCGATTATAAAAAATGTTTTTAAATTCTGTCTCTAGGCGCAACACTGGTGGCATGTGGTTCAACAAGCCACAAGGTACTTAGCTAGACACTTAGGGTACAGAATGAACTGGGGAACCTAGTGTAAAAACACTCTGTTTCCAATATGACACTTCCTTATCCCACTTTCCGCCGAATTCTGGAGTCATTACGTGTTGAGTGACCAAGTGACAGGGCGAGGAAAATATCAAATTTCTCAAACCGGGAATCGAACCCACAAACCGACCCAATACATTCATATAAGCGATATTGTCTACGAAGTCTTCAATAGGTTAAATATATCTATAAACAACAGCGTATAAAAGAATTAGTTTTATTTATCAACAGATAGATAACAGATATGCTCGTATCGTGGTGCTGTCAGATAAAACTCATTTAATAGTCAAGTTCTAACGAGTGTGGTTGTTTCAATATGGAGAATTTTCTCGGAAAACGATATATTATGGTGTCAACGGAGAATTTTGAAGAATATCTCAGCTTTATAGGTAATATATTTAAAATTGATGATTACGTTTCTTTGGCTTATAACTTCTAAGCCCGTATAAAAAAATTATAGTTTTTATTTTTGTTTGTTTTTTTTTTTATTTTAATGCGAGAGACTCTTGCATATTAATAAATATTTTATTGTAGAATTAATTCCACATTATTTGAGTTTTGACGCCAATTGTGGCACAGTGGGATAAGTGTGTACTGTAAACGCGACAGGTTGTAGGTTTGATTTCCATCCTAGGAAATAAATATTTAATATTTTCATTTCTTTTATCTGCTATCGTGGAAAAGGCGCAGAATTCGTTGTAAAGCGGAGAGCATTGTCTTAACACTAGGCTCCCTCTGCCTATCCTACTACATGCAGGAAGCAGCCAAGGGGAACTGAATTTTGATATTTGTGTTAGCAAATAAACGATTTAGAAAAATATTTAATTCATTAGGTAAATTTATTGTTTGAAAAATAAATATAGAATTATACACTGTTTATAAATCCTAGTAAAAAATTGTAGAAGGTAGTGAGTTCAGCTCCCAAGCATAATCTACATGCAAAGCTTGAATTTTTTTTTATATTACTTGCTGCGATTCCACATGTAATTCTCATAAATTAGTCAATTGAATTTATTATTACTGTATAATTTTGTTCTATCTATATACATATAGGAAAGAAAAAATAATAAAAAAAAATATAGTCCAATAAAAAAAATAATTAACTAAAACATGTCTTTTATCATATACCTTGATATGCAACAATGTTTCTACAAAAAATATTAATAACCTATTGAACTTGGTGATATTTCGTAATTTTTTATTGCAATGTATAAAATTTTATAACTTTGTTTACATGAATTCTGGATTAAGTATGAAAATATGTACCTGTGACTGTAAATGCGACAGGTCGTGGGTTCGAATCCCAGGCGAGAAAATAAGATATTTAATACTTTCATTTCTTCGCTCTGGTGTCGAGCAAAAGCGCGACGCTGAGTTCCACCAAACAACAGGCAATGCCTAAAGAATTCAGCGGAAAATGGGGAGCGGAGTGTCTTAGCACTAGGCTCTTTCTAGCTACCTTGCTGCTTAACAATCGATGCCTTGAGATAGTATTTATAGTAAATGACTAATTTTTAACTGTCTTTTTTACAGATGTAGGTTATATGGCGAGAAAGATAGCTTTAAGAATGAAACCAATACAATGCTTGACAAGAAATGACGACGGCACATACACATTCAGTTTCAAATCGAAGTTTGTGTCTTTCGATATCACATTCACACCTGGCGAAGAGTTTGTAGAGACAAAACCAGACGGCGTAAAGGTATAAGATAAGTAAGAATCTTTATAGATTTTAAGGTGCACTTAAAAATATGTAATAAAAAAAGCAGCTTCTTTGCATACCATCCCTGTTATGCAGAATAGAGAGAAGAGTATATGTAACCCTCTAAAAAAATTTTTATTCCGACATAAAAATATTTTGATACAAACTTGGATTTTCTTAACATAGGTAGGTACCCTACTTTATAAATAGAATTAGCTTTACATATTAAAAAATCAACTATAAAATACAAATTTTTATTAAACCTTTGTAATTTTGGTGTTTTTTCTTTTTTTAAACAATGTTATAATTCAGGGTCACGTTTAACGTCTTCACTAATGGCTATCAAAGTAGCAAAAACCGAGGCTACAATAATTCATTACAAACATAAAAAAATATCTAGTAGGTATGTTTTAAGCATAATTTTGATATTAACTAGCGACCGGCTCGCGGCTTCGGCCGTATAACTTTATATTGATAAAATATTTCAATTTATGAACTGATTTAAACAAAACAATATAATAGTGTAAACTACATTTAAATCGATTAAGCCGTTTCTGAGATTAGCGTACATAAAGGCAGAGACAAGAAGACAAAAATGAAGTCTTTGTTTTGGTTCTACTACATACATCTTCCATGTATAGACAGTTAGAAATTTATTAAATTACTAGCGGACGCGCGCAGCTTTGTTTGCGTATATTGGGGGTGAATTCTAATAAAACATAAAACATGTGTTCAATTAAATACTTTTAAGAGTCTGAATTTCAAATTTTATAAAAATTGCTGCCGATTTAAAAAAAATTCTAAACAAACTTTCAACCCCTTATATGCACCCTTAAAGGGAGAATTCTGAAAACGATGAAACACGTGTTCAATTAAATACTTTTAAAAATCTAAATTTAAAATTTTATGAAAATCGATGCGGATTTAAATTTTTTTCCATACAAACTTTCAACCCCTACTTCACCCCTTTAGGGTTAAAATTTTTCAAAATCATTTCTTAATGGATGTCCAGATTACGAAAGTAAACATCTGTCCAAATTTCACGTTTCTACCATGAGCGGTTATGGCTGTGCGTGCGTCTTACCTCAGTCGGTGAGGACAAGTCCTTTTATATATATAGATAATAAATCAGTTTCACGCTGTATCCCGCACACATCAGGGTAGGCAGAGGGAACCTAGTGTTAAGACACTCTGTTCCCCACTTTCTGCCGAATTCTGGAGGCATTGCGTGTTGAGTGGCAGAACTCAACGCCGCGTTTTGCCTCGACACCAGAGCGAAGAAATGGAAATATAAACGTAAATAAATATTTCACTTCCTCGAGTGGGGATCGAACCCACAACCGTCGCGTTACAGTCACACCCTTGTGCCGCTGCGCCAAGACGGCGATGGATTAATAATATCTGTTAGGTATTAAAAACAAAAAAATTTAAGAAAATTCTTTTAATTTTATATATATTTACTTATTATTTTCAGGTAAAGGCATTGATCACATTAGAGGGCAATAAGATGACACACATACAAATAGAGACAAACGGGAGGACCTCGAAACACGTGCGAGAATTTTTCGACGACAAACTTATAATTGTGGGTTATTATATTATTTTCTTATATTTTAAATTTAATTTTAATTGAATTGAAATTGAATCTGCAACCGCCGCCTATTCGCTTGTTCTTCTTGGCCATGTCGGCCTCATAGAACTAAATCTCAAATACTACGTACAATGTATTTATAGAAGAGAATTTTATAGGCAATGCTTAAAAAAAAGCCAAAAATATAATAAACTTAGGCAGAGGAAAACTAGTGTAGGACATTCCGTTTCCCTTTGTCCGTCGTTGCATAGCGTAACCTAACGCCGTGCTTTGCCAACAGAGCAAAGAAAATGAAAGTTTGAAACATTTCCTATCTTCAAGTGTGAATTGAACCCACTATCTGCCACTTTTACCTCAATACAACTAATAAGAAAAGAAAAGCTGTAAAAAAATTTCGTAAAGCAATTTTCGATTCATTTTCATTTGGAACCTCAAAGGCATCTCAGTTCCAATCAATTTTCGATACGAATCCCAATCGTTATTGCCCTTTGATCTTTCTCTTGTTCAGCTCGTGTTTGTGTTTCAGACGACCACGGCCGAAGGACTCGATAAAACGGTAACGAGAGTTTTTGAATTGGTCCAGTGAAGATTTTTTTAAACTATTTTAATTGAAATATTCCTAATTGAAATATAATTATGTTGCTGATATCGGAAAATAATGTTAAATGTTATGTAAATATTTATTTATAGTTTTTCAAGGTTGGGTAATATATTATTACTACATATTTGTTATTATTTCATATCATTCATAGGTAATTTTATTGTATTTCTTTTTACCTCATATTAGAGGCAGAAATTTAACTTAATTATCAGCTTCACGCTGTTTCCCGCACATAGCAGGATAGGCAGAGGGAACCTCGTGTTAAGACACTCCGTTCCCCACTTAGTGGCGGAACTCAACGCCGCGCTCTACCTCGACACCAGAGCGAAGAAAAGAAAATATAAATTTTAAAAAAATATATTTCATTTCCTCGAGTGGGGATCGAACTAACAACCAGTCGCATCTTCTATAATAAACGATTTGATCGACATATCACCTAAGGCTTTAAGGATTTTAGGCAAGAAAGCTAGCAAAGTGCCACAACAAAGAAATAAAAATGATAGTAAATTATAATTTCTTAGTATTGTAAATCTACCTATATTAAATTATATGTATTAACTAGCGACCCGCTCGCGGCTTCGCCTGCGTGAACTACGTTATTATTAATTTCTGTCTCCATGACTACGTCCTAGTGACGTCTATGCAAAATTTGAGACTCCTAGCATTTGTAGTAACGAAGTTTCATACAAACTTTCGACCCCAAAAACAACCACTTAGAAGTCGAATATTGCAAATTCCCGTCTTAGCGAGCACCTACGTCCTATAAGTGACTTCTATGCAAAATTTGAGATTTCTAGCACTTGTAGTTTCTGAGATTTCGTGATGAGTGAGTGACCTTTCGATTTTATATATATAGATTTAAACGGTCGTGATCAACTCTTCTCAGAAAAGCTTCTTTATGAGCTAAAAATAGGTTTTAGATTTTCGTAATGGAACATTTTATACGAAAATAACGAAAAAAAATGTTTTTATTTTTATATAAGACTATTTTTCCGTCTACTTTCATGTTTAATTATAATATAAGACAAGGTAAAGTAGATACATTTATAAATTCAACTTAGGCCAGTCGTGGCGAAGGGATGTGCGACTTCAAACGCAACAGGTTGTGGGTTCGATTCCCGAATAGAAATATTTAATATTTTCATTTCTTCTTACTGGTATCGAAACAAAGAGCGTCGTTGAGTTCCACAACTCAACACGCAATGCCTCCAGAATTCGGCGGAAAGTGGTGAACGGAAAGTATCTCAAAGGGAGCGCAGTGTGTTAACACTAGATTCTATCTGCCTACCCCGTTATGTGAGGGATACAGCGTGAAATAAAAAAAAGAACCTATATATTATAACATTTAAAATAACCTAATTGATTATCTAATCTAACAAATCCCAATAAACGCAACTCAATCCCGGACCAACCCCCAACAGCCCCAAATACCGGGATACACAAAATCATCTCTAAAGACCTATTACTTGAGCGTTTGAATAATCAAATTTCCAACGTAAATCCCCTATCGACTTTCACTTAACATGGCAGGGTGGGCTAACAACCAGCAACCAGCAACCAGGATCCTCCGGGGCACTTTCCAAAACACGATTCCCTATTCCATTAGACCCTCTCGAAGTTATCTCGCGTTATTTACATCGCCTGACCGTAGCGTCTTATATAGCCCTGGCCTTACATACAAGGGGGTAGTATATAAGTGAGCAGTCGTGGGTCGTGTGTTGTTTATGGGGGGGTGGTAGGGGGTCGGCAGCCAGGGCGGGTGGTGTCGCGGTGTCGTTGCCATGGCGACGCGGCGCCCGGACGCCGGCTCCCGACGCCGCCGGTGTCGGCCGCCGCGCCCGCACCCCGCCGCACAAGTGACACGCGCTGCGAAAAAGCACAACCGCCCCGTGTTTGATGTGGCTATGATTTTTTTATTTCAGGGATGTAATTTTTTTTTGTAATAATATCATGATCGCTTTAAACAACTGTTTCAAGTACTAGTTACAAAATAAGAAAATAAAATAAATACCCAAACAACACCTTGTTTTTTTTAATGTATATATCTTTGACAAACATCAACATCAAACATTTTATTTTTGTTAATGTTATATACCTTTTTCTTCTAGTTTACTGTTTTGCATTTCTTCTTCTTCTTAGTCGTACGCTCCTGTCGGAGTGGTCGTGGTCATGAGCTGACTTTTCCAATTAAAGGCGAGATTCTATCCTCTAGAAATAGATATCTATTTCTATCCTCAGCAATGCGTGTGCATTCCCCAATGGAGTAGTCAGTGCAAGACTTAATCATGTCCATCTTGTGGGCAATTAGCCGCGAGAGCGCTGGCCTTCGACTCTTCGTAAGAACATCTCAAAAATCCACATTCGTACAATCGATCAAAACCTTAGTTTGACGTTTGCTTAGTTTTGTTTTTACTCCATGTTTAAGGTATACGTCGAAACTCACTTTAATTTGGCTAACGTAATATACTGACGTGTTAACTGTACTCATATATTGTAAGCACTGATTGTTTCTCAATATGAAAAACACAAAAAAATAAAAAAAACTTTAAATTTAATACAAACGCCTTGTGCCCGTAACGTGGTCACCACACAAACTCCCCTTCAGGTCGGGTCGATGTGGCCGAGGGTGGGGGGGTTAGCACCTTTTGTTTAGGACCCCACCCCCTGCTCATTTACTCGCGCACTCTCAATGTTGTTTGCAAAAGGTTTAGGTGCCTAAATGTAGAGGGAAATGTCACGGTTTCACTTTTAAAGGAATCCCTTGTTATGAAATATTGCATGTGATCTGCAATTGTCAGCAGCTACCCCATCTTTTTTGTACGTTTATGTTTACACCCTTTATAGTATCAACGTTTAGATTAATTGTTTTTTTTTTTGGGTTGTAATATATGGCGAATAATAATATTAGAGATATTGTAATGTTACAAAGAAATAAAAAACTAAAAACCCGAGTGCATAGAAATTAAAAATTAAAAAAAACAAGCCCAATGTTTAGCACTTTTGTGAAAAGTAATAAATATTAATTTTAATAATCGGGACACGCATAAACAAATCGAATCGATAAAAGTAGTAGTTCTACTAGAAATTCTAGTAGAAATTCTTCAATCGGAATAATCGTGTATATTTAGTATTATATATTTTTGACGATAAATTTTGTAATCCCATCACTGTTACTATTGTAAGAAGATAAAGAAAGAATCTGAAGAATATAAAGAATATGTAAAGTATATATCTAAGTATCTGATGACATATGAAAAACAAATAGAATATTTATCTATTAATAGAACCTAAAAGTAATATTAAATATCTATTCAATAATCCCCAGTTGACTTAGTACGTCGATTTATATTTTTCCATTTTCACAATATGGCATCCGGATGTCAATGTAGTGCTACTTAAACGACTCGATAAACATAAGATTTAACTACTATATCGAAATTTAACTATTATTAAAACAATACATACATACAAACATTATCATTATTTGCATTGACAGATCTTGCAAAATTATAATTAAATAAACTTCCTAACCCTTATAATTCAATCGTAACAATTATATTACATATATAAATAATATACCTCGTTAGTGCTGAACATGTACCAACCTTTCGCAAAAAGACGGCAAGTTTGAACAAGTTAGGGGTAACTCTGTGAAGTAATATAAACCTCTTACAACATATCAACTCAGGTAACAACAATAGTATCTATTGTTTGCTACAATTATGTTTTCCGCTTTCGGATATTTAAGTACTTATAGCTTATTTGTAGTTCTTCCTTTTAAAATATCAATATACATTTAAACTACTCGTGTTTCATTAAATTTGTTTTGTTTTATCGCAGTATTCCACATGTAGCAGGGTAGGCAGAGGAAGCTTAGTGTTAAGACACTCCGCTTCCTGCTTCTTTTGCACAATGAAGTAAAGAAAATATTAAATATTTCATTGCTTCGAGTAGGATTCGAACCCACAACTTACCACGGCTGAACTCGTATTTATTAATACTGGCCATTATATAACCGTCGAAATAATCATGTATGTAAATAGTCATGTAGGTATATCTATGATAAAATATAAAGAATGGCGTAACTATTTTTTTTCTAAGTTCAAAAAAAGGAATAGTGAAACACTAATAGAAGTTACTAAATTCACGATATTAAATAGATAAAATAGAGGCGTACAAGATATTCTAGGAATATGTTTTTTTCTAATTTCTAACGGAAACATCTGGTCTTAATGTACCTCAGCAACTGAGACCTTTTTAAGTGACAGATTAAATATCGATATAGTAATTGTTGTGAAAATTGAATCTTGAATCATTCAGTGTCTCAGTAACACTAAATTCATTTACATATTAAATTAATAAATTTCATTCATTTAAACTAAATTCACGCCCTTGCATGCTATTTATATTTATATTGTAGTTCCTCTTTTTTTGTCATTATAATTTATCAATTGTGTATGTAATAAAGAATTTTATCTATCTATCTATATTCATTCTGTCTTACAAAATAAGAATATCTTTAAAATTGAAATAACCACAAAAACAAGCTTTTCCGCTTTCCATACATCACCTTGATCGCAACATGGCGCAAATAATTCCGAATTCCGTCTCAAATCGATCGCGTGGTTGACGCTGCGGGTGTGTGGCCCCGCCCACATTTCACACGAAAGGTGATGATTGGCCGAGCCCATTGCACACACACAGGTACACTCTTTACTTTTTGCGTATTTTCAATATTAAAATGTACGACATTATTGAATTGAAAAGGAAAACTGGTTTATATATATGTATAGATTTACTGATAACAAAGCTTTTTATATAGATAGATACATTTAGATTACAATAATAATAGAGTTACACGATATATCCCGCATAGTAGGATAGAGGGAACGTATTAAGACCCTGCAATTGAGATATTACACGTAGAAAGGCGGAACACAACGCCGCGTTTTTGTTTACTAGAGCGGGTAAACAAAAAAAAAATCCTTTAAACAAGAATCGTATCCTCACTCATCACGATGATCTAAACAGAAAACAAAGTGATCATAGCCTACTAGTACAGATAATGTAACAATTTCATTACCTCAAACACGAATCGAACCCACAACCTACCGCGTTTACACACTGACCCCAAAGACCATATCATCCTCACACTAAACTAAACTAGCACAAACCATAGATAACATCAATCCCATCAACAGAACGATCAATACAACATTCCACCATGTAGGTACCATAAAAATGAAAAAAAAAAAAAAAAAACACTTGAAATCTAATTCCAATTCCATACAAACGCACAGCAGATGCGCGAGTACGAACAAAGGAACATAAAGGAACATAAAGGAACATTTGTATGGTATAGTACAAGTAATACAACTAATTTTACGGCTTCGGTATTATGCCTGTAGCGTTTTGTTAGCGCCCTGATCGACATATCTGATAATTTAAATATGGAACAGCATTCGAGCGTGATGTGCGCAGGCGCAGAGTACGAGTTCAAGTTTGTAGTGTTATTTGTAATGTTACGGGCTTTTGAAGAGGTTGAAGATATCGCAACAAAAGATATTGTTATTATATAGAATATTTAAAATCTTGGTAATATTTGGCGATTTTTAGTAAGTAGGTAAAGCAGTCGCGATTTCGTATTTAGCGAGTTAAGCAGACTTTTTTTTCTAATTCAGTATCGTTTTCCTCTTTAACTTACATTAGAGACATTGCAAATTAGTTGGCATAACTTAACGCAACACTTTGTCTAATTTTTTCTAAGAATATCGGAAGAATATCTAAATGTAATAATTGTCATCATATTATCTAATTAGATTTTTCAATGATCCTGTTCAGATATATAGGTAAGTCTAAACTTAATGATCGCTCTCAAGTCTGAGATCGATTTTGAGACGCCGTTTTCATTCATAGATATGTACCTAATTTATAAATTAATTAGATATTAATTAATTTCATTTCAAGACATCACATTAATTATTTCTTTCGCTGTGTAAATAAAATTTAAAATAGACATTCGGTACTTGACTTACCAAAGGTCTTCGTGGTGAAGGAGAGTTCTGTAATGCTGGTGCTACTCGTGCTTGGACTGGGCTTGCTCGGGCTCGGCTGGTTATCAGGACGAAGCTTAGGATGATTGTCTATCACACTGCTAGCGATACGCTCTGAAAAAAACATTTATAGTATATGTTTAGTGGACTTACTTATTAGTACACCATACCTATATTATAAATTCGAAAGTAACTCTGTCTGTCTGTCTGTCTTTTACGCAATCAGGGCCAAACCGCTAATTTAATTGTGATAAAATACGGCGTATCCGCGTTCGGGTCCACTAGTATTTGATATAATAAAAAATCTGTGAGGCTGTGGAGGAAATGGAATATTTAATATTTTCATTTCTGCGTTCTGGTGTCGAGGCAAAAACGCGGCGTTGAGTTTCGCCACTCAGCACGCAAGCTGCGAAGCTGAAAACAAAATCCTATGGAACTTCTTATTTTCCTCCTATAAAAAATTTTCTTCCTACCTACTCTATTTCACAAAAAATAAAGAAAAAAGTTCACAAACACACAGAAACTTCTATTATTACGATTTGTGGTGTAAACTGGTGTTTGAAACGAGAAGTTCATTTTAAAAAGGATAGGCTTTTGTTGAACAACTCACTGCCATAACGAGAATGTGTTACATTTATTTATGCAGTTAGAAAAAGTACGATTATTTACCTTATTTTACATTTTTGTAATATCTATCTACCTTCAAATATCAAAATTTTCATAGGTATATAATGCATTTACAAAATGGAGATATTTTCCTTATTTTTTTCGTATTATTGCAATATATGGTGGAAAAAAAATATCAAAAATTGGAAAGGAAATCAAAAATCTCATATATCCTAAAACAGCCGACGGAAACCACTAACCCCTCCCCCACTTCGACAAAAAGCTGTAAAATCCATGCAATTTGTACCCTCTACTCTCAACGTACGTATATACTTATCGATTTATCGCAAGCACAAGTTTATGTTTTAAAAAGTCAACTTCATCGCGTTCATGCGAATTTAGTCTTTGAACCTTTAAACTACCAGCTAATTTTGGTTAAACTAAAACTGGCCCATATAACTTTTCGCTTCGGTGGGCGTGTGTAAAAATGCCGTCTTGTAGGCACACCGCCCAACCCCAGGCGACATTTTTACAAGTGGGGGAGAGAGGGGAGAGAGCAAGGGGGCACCCGGACGCTCTCGTCATTTCGTTGTCATCCAGGGGATCCTTTTTGCCGCGATCACGACGCGAGCGTCGGCGTCGACAATACTGTTCAGTATTTTTATTCTTTTCGAGAAGAAAATGCGAAAAAAAAAACAACGAGTCGACTCGTAGAAAATCACGAACAATGCGGCCCTAGGGCGAGATTACCGCCATCAGAAAATGAATGCTTTGTTGGATCCCGTCCACCGGGGATGTTTTTCAGTTGTTACATTAAACCTGTCATTTCCATTAGGTGAGGGCTGAGGCAGGGCGCGGGCCGTCACCGAACCCGCCTACGTCTTTATTTGCGTTTCAATTACGAAAGTGCTTTGTGACAATCACTTTTATTAAAATATATATAGAAACAGACACATTATTAAAAAAAAGATTTTTTTTTAAAGTTCCTAGGTAGAAGCTTTAAGAGATTAGTACGACATCATTCGTACTTATAATAATCTAAATGTATTCTACGGTACTACCCTCATAAGCTAATGAGGAATAGCTTGTATACCATGAAACGCCATGTGTTTTAAGTAAATATAATTAATATATTTTTTAAGTAAATATAGTATAACATACTGGAATAGGTACTTTCAGATACCCACATACACACCTACCCATATATAATACTAGCGGCCCGCTCTCGGTTTCACCCGCGTGAACTATGTTATTATTAATTTCTGTCTCCATGATTACGTCCTAGTGACGTCTATGTAAAATTTGAGACTCCTAGCATTTGTAGCAACGAAGTTTCATACAAACTTTCGACCCCAAAAACAACCCCTTAGAAATTGAATATTGCAAATTCCCGTCTTAGCGAGCACCTACGTCCTATAAATAACTCCTATGTAAAATTTGAGATTCCTAGCACATGCAGTTTCTGAGATTTCGTGATGAGTGAGTGAGTGACCTTTCGATTTTATATATATAGATAAAAGTATGAAAAAACGATTAATTCTAGAGGAAAGTACTTGTATTTATTAAATTTATGCATCAAGTTTAGTTTCTAAACTAAGTATTCATTTAATAATAAATTGGAAACAAAAGTAATAACGAACCAGTCGGGATGACGGGTGTAAGTGTCGACTTGAGTTTCAAACCTTGGAACATGGAACCGGAAGAACGTAACAATCGAGTAATTTTATGGAGTTATAGGTAATTATAGCTTCTATACTTGTCATTTGAACCACATCAAACAATTATAAGGCAAATAAAAGATAATAATAGATAGAAAGATATAAAAGAACATCATACGAGGCCACGTGGAAACGTGGACTTTTGGACCAGCTCAAAGGTATCTCAATCTCATGAGGCCGTTGTGGCGCAAATATATGACTTTCTCTTTCTGATGAAAATTTTTCTAGTACCAAGGCAATGCGCAGCGTTAGGTTCCGCCACTCAACGCGCAACGCCTCCTAAACTCCGTGGAAACTGGGATGTCTTAACACTAGGTTCCCTACGCCTACTCTGCTATAGCTATGCGGGATATAGCGTAAACCTGAAAAAAAAACACAATTATGAAAAAGAACAAACAAACGAGGTAAGACAATATGCCCTTAGTCCGCGCTAATCGAAAAAGGTAATGAAGAAAAAAAAAATAATTTCGGCAAACCTCAAAGTGATGTGCCCTTATTCTATCGGCGTGCAAATAAAACCGGCGATGTAATGTGACGCTCTTAGAAATCGGTAATACGTAAAGCTTTGTCTCTCGCCGCGCATCACTACCAATCATATCAATTTTGAATGGGAGGTGTTCGTAAAGCTGGTTGATGATTATAAACCGTTTTTATGTTTAAATTTCGAGTTTATAGCTTGGATTTTTGATAAATAGAATATACTCGTAGAAGAAAATATATTTTTTATGACAATTGTAAGAATACCTACCTAATTCTCTATGGAAGAAAAATTGGAGAGAGAGAAAAGGGAGTAGGCTCTATATTCAATGTATTGAATATCGTGGCACTATGGGAAGGCATTTGACGGTAAATATCAAATCATGATTGTGGGTTCCATCTACGCAGCGTAGATTTCTGCCATTTTTAACCGACTTCTAAGAAAATGAGTCTTCTTTTAAGAAAAGGATATAATCAATTCGACTGTATTTTTTTATGTTTGTTACCTCAGAACTTTTGACTGGGTAAAGCGAATTTGATGATATTTTTTTAAAACACAATGTCTTGAATTCGGGCAGGAAGAGACGAACGAACTTTCTTAATACAGCCTATACCACCCTACAGCGCTGTAAGCTGGAGAGAAATGAGACACTGAAAGTTTGACGCCCGTCAATATCAACCTTAACATTTCTTTATCTCTATTCAGACACCGATATCAAAACTCTCGTAAAGTTTATATTTACATAATTATTTAACCTCCAAAAAGCCTATAATGGATAATGTGATAGCCATCCATATATGGGGGAAGTCAAGTAAAATAAACATCAAATACTGATAGTTAAAAATTATACGATTGTAAACGACGACAGTTGACAAACAGGAGGGACTATATACGATTACAATCGAACATTGGTTGTTGATGACACGCAAATTATATTTTTATAGAATCTACAAGAGTTCGTTTCCACAGATAAGTAACAACAACAAAAAAAAATCAGCTTCACGCTGTATCCCGCACACAGCAGGGTAGGCAGAGGGAACCTAGTGTTAAGACACTCCGTTCCCCACTTTCTGCCGAATTTTGGAGGCATTGCGTGAAAAAACCTAAATGATTGTCCTATAGCTAAAAACAATACAATTGCCTAATATCTATATACGAGTATACCTATGTAATTAAAGTAAAATGTATAAATATAAATATTTATATAGATATTAATTTCAATTACCATTTCTTTTAAATTGAAATTTCAGCATTTCTTTACACATTTTTTAAATTATAAAAAATTAAAATATTTTCATAATAGTATGCATAAAGGTTGTTAAATTATGTTTCAACACGAATTTGTAGTTCTGTAACTATTTCGAAAAATTAAAATTCCACCATTAAAAATGTTAGAAAATTACTTGAGAAATAGTTAAAAGGCCATAAAGGTAGCGTAATAATTTAAAATACACTTTACATAAACATTTCTTATTTTGAACGTCGGTATTGTGGCGTCGGAACACAAAGTGTGACTGTAAACGCGAAGCTTGTAGGTTCGATTCCCAATCGAGGAAATAAAATATTAATTTCCGTTACTTAGCGATGTGGAAACAAAACACGGCGTTTAGTTTCGCCAATCTATTGTGTAACTACCATATTTTCCTACAATAGGTTCTAGTTTAAATTTTGTTTCTTTATATTATAACCAATTTGTTTTGGTACAATGTTATACAATTACTCAACATTACATATCCAGAACCTATTTCAGTTTCCAAACTTTATATAAGTAATAGTACATAGTTAAGGCCAGTCGTGGCGCAGGGGCACCTAGTCTGCTGCAAAACCGACTGGTTGAGGGTTCGATCCCCACTCGAGGAAATGAAATATTTATATAAATTTATATTTTCATTTCTTCGCTCTGGTGTCGAGGCAAAGAGCGACGTTGAAGTCCACCACTCAGCACGAAAGTGGGGAACGGAGCATCTTAACTAGGTTAACACTAGGTTCCCTCTGCCTACCCTGCTGTGGATATTGTTTTTTTAGTGCACAGTTCTCTTGAAAGACCTACGTTCCAACTATGGAACGAACGTGAGACGATATTTTTCTCTCATATAAATAATGGAAACGCACTCTAATTCTCGTGTCTAATAAACGTTATCGGGAAAGCGAGCGATGGGTTTCGTACCGTGTCGAGCGCGATAACCCTTTATCTAGATGGGGTTGGCGAGTGATGTCGCCGACAGTGCTTACTTCGTATTTCATTACCGCTATATTTTTTGTTGAATTAAAATACACTTTTTCTCCTTTTTTTTTCTTTTTATTTAACGAAGTAGGCAAAGGGAACCTAGTGTTAAGACATAGACGTTGGAGTCCAGTCCAGTCCAGTCCAGTCCAGGAGGTACATGCCCACTCTCGGATATTTTACTAACAAAAAATTTGCCCCTTTGCCAATTTGCCGTTCAAACCCTGTCTAGTCTAGAAAAAATCAGGTTCCCTTTATCTTCCTGATGTGTGCGGGATACAGCGTGAAGGTAAAGAAATGTATTTAATTTATTTAATAATTTCATGGTTCCATATGGTTAAAAATCTATTAAAATATCAATGCAAACTATATTAATCCTACTAATATAAATATAACTAATATATATTTCACTTTCACGCAAAAAATACTGAACCGATCTAAATGTAACTTTACAGCCATGTAGCTTATATCTACATCAGAAAAACACAGACTACAATTTATATAAAGATTTTATATAAATCAGCGGGCGAAGCCGCGTGTAAATTACTAGTATTAGGAACCTACATATATTTCTAAATTATTCACTAACAAAACGAACTACTACCGTAACTTATAACCAATAATTATCTAACAATAAACAATAAAACGTATGAGAAAAACATCACAAAGGCAAGAAAATAGTCAATTTCACCTTATTTACAATGGTCCTTTCAACCACCAACCATATAAAAAGCGGATGTGTCAATAATTAACTGTGTGATCCGGTAGGAGAGCAGACGCCGGCGGCCATCGATTGCGGGGCTCCGGTTTTTTTAATAACGAACATGTATTGTCGTTACGACAAAAGGGGCGAACTCGTCGTGTTTTCATAGAGCACGCTGGGGTGAAAAATATTACACCCTCGGGCGGCCATGTGAGAACGAACACCGAATCCGCCATGTGCCGAATGTACCTCTGATTTGAATTGCTTATGGAGATTAACATAAAATTTACATGATTTAAATACATTAAATTCGTAAAGCGTGGCCAAATAAATAATAAATTTATGTACTAAAATAATAAGATACATAATTATTTAAATATAATCAGTTTTTAATTATGTCCATTTATCTTTTAAATATTCTTTCCATCATTTAGTATGTAATTTTGTAAAATACATAAATATGATAAAAAATAGCTATTCCAGCTTTTGGGGCCTGTCGTGGTACACTGGAGAAAATAAAATATTTATTTAAATTTATATTTATATTTCCATTTCTTCGTTCAGGTGTCGAGGCAAAACGCTGCGTTGAGTTCGATAGAAAGTGGGGAACGGAGTGTCTAAGCACTAGGTTCTCTCTGCCTATTCAGCTGTGCGCGGGATACAGCGTTAACCAGATTTTATTTTTTTATTTTTTATAATAATAAAACAGTAAACTCTTAAAACACTATAAATATCCTTAATCAAATGAACTACTAATTATATTTCAAAAGAAGAATCGACATGAACATCGAACCAATACGAACACTAAGTAAAACAATATTTGAACTCGTATATCCTCAATTCCGTATATAATAGGCAATAAGGCATCACAATCGCGACGCAATCGCAGCAAAATCCACACCAACGATCCCCCACGCACAATTTGAACCCCACAACCCTCCATTGAGGATCAGGAAATTCATCTCGCTAATCCACCGGCCCGCTGTGAATAGTAAAAGTGATGGCTCTATTCATTGTGAGGGGAACCTCCCCTGTGGGGATAGCCGAGGGGGTGAGAGAGAGAGGGAGTTGGCAAGCGCTAAAATTTAATAAAGCCGGCCTCGTCCGTATTATGGACAGCCCTTGCGATTAATTACGCACAAGATGCTAGTAATTATGCGTACGCAGCTATCACAACAGAGATGGGGGGTAGTTTGTCATCTATATATTATTCAACGAATAATCTCCTTCTCTTCTCCTTCGGTGTTCATGATGCTTTTTAATTTCACTTGAATAATTAAAGCTGGCAATTATCCTGCATATGCTATTTCTGCTTGCTCCTCGAGTTCAAGTCGTAAGACTTGTGAAATTGTAAAACCAAAACGGCCGAAGTGGCGGCTGTTACAATTATAATGAGGTAAAGGAGGTAGGCAAAGGTAGGTATAGGTAGGTAGGGGTAGCTATGAGGATGTGAAACATATGAATATAATGTAGTGTATAATAGACATGCCTGAATGGGGAGGCACTAGAGGTTAAGTGGAAAGTCACGTCGCTTACACAAGTCTTTTTTCGCTTTAGTACATTAGTCTCTAGTGTTTAGTCTCTGGTTTTGATGTGGGGAGAATATTATAATTTTGAAACGTTTTATGTTTAGTCGAGGCCAGCGTGTAACGGTAAACGTGACAGGTTGTGGGTTCGATTCCCGCTCGAGGTAAGGAAATATTTCATATTGTCATTCCTTCGCTCTGGTGTTGAGCTCGGCCACTCAACACGCAAGGATTCTAGAATTCTCCTAGCTCACTCCGCCTACATGCGGGATTTCTTTTTCTAGAAAAAGAAACGATTTAATAGCATACGCTTCTAATGCAATATCAAAGAAAGTAATTATTTAATAGGTTAAGCCTAACATTTTAATAGACGAAGGATTTTTAAAAATTATAATGGATAATAATTACTCATCCTAATACAAAAACCTCTCATTAAACGTCTATTATAACGTATAAGAGCATGCACATGGAAGATATATAAGAAAAAAGATACTGCCGGCATTTAATAACGTAATAGAAACAAACACAATGATTTTTTTGTGTGTTTGTTCACGCTAATCTAAGAAATAGCTAAATTGATTTAATTGTACTTTGGCGAGCTTTCCCTAACATTTATTGTTAACTATTTATGTATTTATTTATAATATTTTAATCAGTTTGTAAATAACCTACCTAACCTATATACCATTTTAAAGAATATTGTTCGACGTAATTACATTAAAAAACTATTTCATTGCAACGATAATTTCCCGTTGTAACCCGCACTCAGCAGGGTAGGCAGAGGGAACCTAGTTTAAAGGTTCCCCCACATTCCGCCGAACTTTGAAGGCATTGCGTGTTGAATGGCGGAATTCAACGATGCGCAATACCTGGGCATCAGAGCTAAGAAAATGGAATATAAATAAATATTTAATTTCCTCGAGTGGGTCCTCCATCATACTCACAACCAGTCGTGTTTATAGTCACACTTTGTGCCTCTGCGCCATGACTGGCCTGTATCTAGCAAGATATTATTTTTAAAATGACATTACTATTAGAAAACGAATTTAATACAATTTAGCTTTAACTTAAACCGAAGCGGGCGAAGCCATAAATCGCTAGTATATAACAAAACCAGTTAAATTTAACAAACCAAGAAACGCTATCTATCGATACGACTCAAGATAGAGAGTTCCCTACTACATCTACCATTATCTTTCACAAAACACACGAACGACTCAAGTAGTCTCTCCACTCTCTACCCTCCACTCTATGTACACCGACTCCCCATGTTTGCAATACCTCGAGTGGCACATGGGCGCTGAGCTCGGGTTGGTAACGACATCTTTTGTTGACGATTGAAGCGCGCTCGTAATCCGCGCTCGCTCGAGTGTTTCAAGTGTTTCACATTCGCTCGCTCTCCATTCGTCGCGATGGCGTCACACTTCACGATGTGGTTAGGATATGGTGATAAGCGTGGGCGATGTATTGTATATTGTATACATGTTTTTTCTTTTTTTTTTAAGGTAGGCAGAGGAAACTAGGGAACCTAGTTGAGATACTCCGTTCCGTTGTTACCAAAGCGAGTAAATTAATATACCTATTAAATATTTCATTTCCTCGAGCGGGAATTGAAATCACTACCTTCACGTTTACAGTCACACGCTTGTGTCCCTGCCATGACTGGCCTCAAATATGGATGTTTATTTTAGAAAACAATCTCTTACGATACCTATCATACAATTCTAATTTACTTAAATCCTTAAGAAGGAATTTAACTGCGTAAAACTGTTTCTTAAACATTAAAATTGATGTAGAAATGTATCTTTTCACAACAAATAACATTTAATAGTTTATATGGATTCTTATGAATTATCAATAGACGTAGGTGTAGGTATTTACTTAATTTCAATTTATAACATTTTAACAAAAGGCACATATTTCTGTAAAAAATCTAGATTTTTTATTAAATAAAAGTAATAGGTGGTAGGTAGGGTAGGTAATACATTAATATTAGCATATATTATAATTTATATGTTCATACAAAAAAGAAAAATGTTAAGGATATTTTAGATAGATTTTAGACCACCTTGAATATTATACCTTACCCTTGAATATTATATTAATTTTATAACATTCCGAATATACAACACATTGTGAAAATAAAGAGAATACTACATATACCTATATGTTATCAATTTTAAATTTAATAAGATTACCAAATTAATACTGGCTACTCCCAAGGTATACAGCATAAAGCTAAATAATCGTCAATTTTAATAAGTAAACAAATAAAAACCCCATTTACCATCCAAAACAAGCCAACCCCCAACTATTGAAGTGAATTATCTAGAAGCATTTTCACAAAAACGCTCCAACCAGGAGCGAGCTCCTGGCTTCGCAGCCAGCATATCGTCACGGCGAACCTATCTCGTAATTGGCGCTCGAGTGGCAATTAGCAGGCACTTGCCTCTGTCACCGCTCGACCCGTAGCTCGGTGCGCTACCTTACCTCCTCTTAGCCGCTACTTGCAGATATACATAAATACCACATTACTACCATTCTTCAAATTTAAGTTTTCCCTCGTAATTTGTGGGATTCAGTACGAGAAAAATTCTTGATATTTTTTTCGTTTTAATGGTATGGTATTAAAGTTTGAGGTAGTCCAACTTGTGTTTTAATAATCACATTGCAGATTATACTTAAATACATAAAAAATATTTCAAAGATAAGATAAAGATATTATTGATTTTGTAAATTATTTGATTGTTTAACTAATTGCCGTAACTGGCCATTAGGTACTACACGGTGTATAATAACTGTAGAATCTTCTTTTTATGGAAAAGATAAGGCAAACGAGCGTAAAGGTCACTTGGTGATAAGTCATCACCGCTAACCCTCAATCCCGTGCAACATTAGAGAAGCTACAGGATAAACGCGGTATATGAACGTTGGGGACCTGGGAAGTCGTATCGACCTGGAAGCAGCAAGTAGGCCATTCTACACTCTAGTGGCGCATGGAAGGAACTTCCTATGAAAAAGCTCATTTAGGTACCTAGCGCAAAACTTATGCCAATCCAGATTATTATTATCTAAATTCAGCCACAATCCACAAATAATCCTTAACACAAACATCAAAATTTCTATTACTAGGATAATTGAGGTTCCCGATACTGCCGGTAGCTGTTAAAACGCACAAATTGACAATCCTGATCCATTACCAGGCCCAGTTAGTGGGAAATGAGCTAGCTAATAGAGTTATCTGTGAAACGTGACTAGACCGCATTTATTATTCATATTATGTATATACGCAAACCGTTTGCGCTTAGCTCAGTCGGCGGTATCAATAATTGAATTTTGGGGACTGGGGGATCACTTTGGAGTTTCGGCCCTGAGCCCTCTATTAATTGCTAGAATTAATTCGTATTCGTCCCCTTAAAACTTAAGGGTGGTACGTCCATAGAGATTGGTGTAGAGTAAAAAATATTACGTTTAATTATTAGGAAAATAAGAAATTATTAAGATAGATATTCTAAATGGCTTAGGTAACTCTAATGTCAAATATATAGCTGGACTATACATTTTTTTTAAAACCAGTAGTTACTCAGATACGCGCTTTCAACCAAACGAACCCTACAAGTTTAAATTATGTGTAAGTACAAATTTATTATTGTATTGTTAAATTTTTATTTTATAAATTCTCAATTTTCTCTTCATTTACTATACCTAATCCATGTTTTTTATATAATAGATTTATGTTAATTTCAATACGATTATATACCTATATATTTTTTTCGTTTAATAGCGCACCATTGATATCCCATCAATTCTAGGTTTTATATACTTTCATCAATTTTATGAACATTAAGATTTATCCATTATCTCTGTTGATAGCTAAATTTAAACTTATTTAAATACAAATATATAAAGAAATACTATGTATTTAAAAACGGAATAATTTCTTTAAATTGGCAATATATACCATATATCAAGTTACATTCTACCCCATACATCTAGATCTCCAACTCCTTATGTATTCCAGTGAACGGTGTCCCTTAGCACGACCCTCGACGGGTGGCACGGAGGGTCTAATCGCAATCGATACTGGTCCCTGATGATGCTGATTCAATACCTCGCACTAAAGCTTTTTATCAAACGAATGGCATAATGGGGTCGCCTTGTGCTGTGTTGCTATAGATATAAATGTTGATAAGATATATTCACTATATTTCTTCTAAATATCTAATTTTATTTACTTTTAAAGTATATAAGACAAAGAAAATTATATTAATATATCTATTTATTGTTAACATTCCGTGTTAAAACATAGATAACTGACAAAATAATCAAAATTAGCTTCATGCTGTATTCCGTACATAGTAGTGTAGGTAGAAGGAACCTAGTGTTATGACACTCCGTTTCCCATTTTCCGCTAAATTCTGGAAGTATTGCGTGTTGAGTGGCGTAACTCAATGCCGCTGTTTGCTTCGACACCATAGCGAAGAAATGAAAATACTAAATATTTCATATCCTCGGGATGGAAACCACAACCAGTCGAGTCTACAGTCACACAATAATTGTGCTCCTACAGCACGACTGGTCTTATAAAACATATAACACAAAAAAGAGTACACTAATGTATTTTTTTATTATTAAAATTCCTCATTAGAGAACATCGATAACTATCAAATAATAGATGCAAATTGAAAAAAAAAAAATTGAAACAAAAAAAAAACAAAATGGCAAAAACCAAAACTACTCAACTACGAACCCGCTATCACTTTCCATATCGAGTTGCATATCCATTACACATACACTATAGCGTCGCACGAACGTGACACCGACACCCCTAACCCACACCCCCGTGTCAGACACACACACCCCGACCAACTAAACACTGCGGTAAACCAACTGTACGACCATACGAATATCACCTTTAAACCAACGTATTAAGGGCGAGAAGAAAATAAAAAACATTTTCGCAACTACTTTGTAGCGTGGTCATTGTGTACATAGAGGGCGCGCCCCTCACTGTCGCCGAACAAACATGGCGGCTAACGAGGTTTTTGCGAGAGGCTCTCTCGTGAGCGATTTCGCGCCTAATTTGGACGTACGCTACGCCGTCAAGTGTTTTATTTTATT
Organism: Heliconius melpomene melpomene; assembly: GCA_000313835.2. Classification (NCBI taxonomy): domain Eukaryota; kingdom Metazoa; phylum Arthropoda; class Insecta; order Lepidoptera; family Nymphalidae; genus Heliconius; species Heliconius melpomene. The sequence continues at coordinate 27,419 of HE669530.1, forward strand.
TAGATTTTCACATGAAGCCGAGTGGGGTGTTTCAGTTAGTATGTACACTCGGTGTTTACACCCGTGCTAGGTTTATTGAGGTTGTTTTAATCTATATTCCTTTTTTTTTGTAACTTTTGACCTGAATTTATTGAGAATTGTCTTTTGAAAATCGCATAAAATACGAGGCATTATGAAAGAATGTAAATAAAAGTCTAATTTAACTAAGAAATATGATAGAGTTGTCATTTCTTTTAGACGAATAGTGTTACGAATCAAATATCAATAAACCAGTAACATACTTAGAGGCACAAAGTGTGCTGCAATATCGACTGGTTATGGGTTCGATCCTCACTCGAGGCAATGAAATATTTAATTAAATTAATATTTTCATTACTCGCTCTGGTGTCACGGCAAAGCACGGCGTTGAGTTCTGCCACTCAATACGCAATGCCTCCAGAATTCGGTAGAAAGTGGGGAACGGAGTGTCTCAGCACTAGGTTCCCTCTGCCTACCCTGCTGTGTGCGATATACAGCGTGAAGCTTATTTTTTTATTGATAATTCTTTTTTTGTAACCGTATAAAATACGAGGCATTATGAAAGAATGTAAATAGAAGTGTAGTTTAACTAAGAAATATGATAACGTTGTAATTTCTTTCAGACGAATACGAATCAAATATCAATAAACAAAAATACATACTTATTGCATAAGATAATTTAATTATTTTCATTTTCTCACTATAATATGTTACCAGTCGTCGAGTTTCACTACCCAACACGCAATGTCTTAAAAATTGATGGAAGATAAGGAATGGGGTGTCTTAACGTTAGGTTCCCTCTACTTAATCTGTCATACCTACTAGATATTCGGGATGAAGCTATGCAAACAAACAAATTAAAAATTAAAAAAGCAAACAAATTAATATATAGAAAATTAAGCTTCATATATCTTGACTTTTTTTTTGTCTGAGTGGACCTTCTAAGAGTATGGGCAAAGTGGTATTCTACGTCTAATTCAATTTAACTAATAACTAGGTAGGTAGTTGTTTCTGAAAACTGACATGATATTATATCTTTTGGTCTCTGTAGGCGTACCTATTACGTGTGTCTGTGTTAGTTTTATAGAAAGCCTTGTAGTTAGGGTTGCTAAGTCATTAAAAAAATATAATCAATAAAAAATATTTTTTCCTTCAAAACGGAGAAAAGTAGAAAATTAGAAACGGGGAAAAGGTAAAATATTAATGTATAACCAAATAATGTTATTACTGAAATTCAGTGATAATTTACTAGAGTGGGGATTAGTAGTCCAGTGTTGACCAATTTATGTCGATATCATAGCCGGAAAGTGGGGAACGTCTTCGAGAGTCTTAACGTAAGGTTCCCAGGTTTCCCCTGCATTTGACTTAGATTGTGAAACCTGAAAGTTTTCAGAACATGCAAATATCTCATACCTACGTTGCACCATATGAGTGAAATATATGAAAAAACAAAAATAATATTAACATCTTCTGGCAGCCCTATAAAAGTATTTAGTTGTCCAAAATCCCTTTGGGCTTCAATATCGTCCCAAAACTAACTACACCCATAGATATTATATAAGTATTGTCTTACTATACGCTCCGAGCGATTCGTTGGTCATTTCGGTATCTATGTTTCTATATAACCACGGTAGTTCAATTATATGAAATTGTCTATTTCGTGTTTTTTCTTCAGAAATATGAAATTTTTCTAACATTGAGAATACCTTTTGATTCTTGTTATTTTCCTTTCATCAATATAAATTGAGGCCAGTCGTGGCGCACATGTGTGAATGTAAACGCAAAAGATCGTGAATTCGATTCCCATTGGAGGAAATGAAATATTAAATAATTGCATTTTCTCGCTCTACTAACGAGGCAAAGAGCGGAGTTGGGTTCTCCCACTCAACACGATGGTAGGTTTCCAGGCTCTTACCAGGTTCACCTTTTTATTAGCTTGGTGATTATAAGCTACTTATAATATATTTATTTAAATATGTGTAATGCCGAGAAACTGTAAATGAAAATCTATTTTTCGGGGAATTTATCAATATAATAGAGCCCGAAACAATTTTTATATTTTGTCTGTATGTCTGTGCGCTTGTAGGCGTTAATCTCAGAAACAGCTTAACCGATTTAAGCGCAGTTTTCACTATTGTATTTTGGCAAGCTTCCCTTAACATTTATTGTTTGTTTTAAATCGGCCCTTAAATGAAAAATGTCAAATGTCTACAAATTTGTCACAAAATAGTAGTTCTTTTGAATTGGCTAAAACTTTAATAAACCATACAATTATGTAGTTCAAGCGGGCGAAGCCGCGAGCGAATAGCTAGTAAACCTATTATACGAGTTCACAATTACTAATTATTTTTAATAACAAACGCCATCAATCAAACTAAAGGTATAGGCACAAGTCCAACATAGACTGAACTAACTATACTCAAATTCTGTCAGCTAAAATCTCAAAAAAGATATGGAGAGAGAAAAAAACCAAGCAGCTCTACTTAATTTGGCCAAAACTCGTAAGTAGCATCCACAAAGAGATCTTTGGTCATTGAATTGCTTGTAAAAAGAGCATTCGGTCTAACAAAACGTTATTAAATCTTTGGTAGGGAATAAAGAAGTTTTTGAAATGTGTATCGTCCATTGTATATGAAATTGGGTGCTTTAGCGCCTTTTCATCGGGGTCTTATTTAATATTTGTACTGTTCGACAGGATTTAAAATGCTATTAAAAAATTATAGTGATACTAGCAGCCCACCCGCGGTTTCGCCTGCGTGAACTACGTTATTATTAATTTCTGTCTCCATGAGTACCTACGTCCTATAGTGACGTCCATGCAAAATTTGAGACTCCTAGCATTTGTAGTAACGAAGTCTCATACAAACTTTCAACCCCAAAAACAACCCCATAAATCGTCGAATATTGCAAATTCCCGTCTTAGCGAGCACCTACGTCCTATAAATAACTCCTATGCAAAATTTGAGATTCCTAGCACTTGTAGTTTCTGAGATTTCGTGATGAGTGAGTGACCTTTAGATTTTATATATATAGATTTAGAGTTGAAATAAACACGTCTATATAACATAAAAGTTATATAATAAAAGAATAACAAATAATAATAAATAACAAATAAAATAATATTCGGCATATACTTCTGTAGGCAGATCGAGTCTAGAGTTAAGGCACTCCGTTACCCATTTGCCGCAGAATTTTTGGAAGCATTGCGTGTTGAGAGGCGGAACTAAACCGCGGGCTTTGCCTTGGTGCCACAGCAAAGAAATAAAAATATTAATGAATAATAATAATTAATTCCACCGAGTTTGAATCGAACCTACAACCGCCGCGTTACAGTCACGCCTTTGTGCCTCTTCGTGTATTTCTATAGGTATATATACTTTAGCTCAGTGTGAAGAAATTGTCTTCCAGTTACACTACATAATTGCTCTATTAAAATACATTAACGCCCAATGTTAATAATCAATCCTAATCCATAAATTGCAACCATAGATTGAAATAGACAGAGATGGAGGACGGCATGCAGGTTAGTGATTGGATAGACATGTCGAACAATACAAGATTGACGTTAACTGGAGATAGGAGATACATTATTAACATTGGGCGTAAATGATTTTGTGATAATCTATTCCATCAGATCAAACCGCCGTTAAGTTCATCCATTCAACACGCAATGCCTTTCCAATTCGGCGGAAAGTTGTTTACGGAAGTGTTTCAATGGGACCGGAGTGTCTTAACAATAGGTCTCCAGGTCCCCCTGCCTACCATGGTGCCTCACCAGCACTATGTAAAAGTGGTAAGTTTATTGGCAAATGTAATATAGATATGTAGTAAGCTTAAAGTATAGTAAAAGTAGTTTATTTTCCCAAAATAAAAAAATAAATAAAATAAAAAAATATTAGATATATATTTAGAATTATGATCACAACCAGATCGTCCAAATATAAAAAGATCAAATTCAATAAAAAAAAAAAATTAAACGTTCCTCTTGCGGCGTTTAAACACGTATCACATAACAATGCAAGCGGCAATTCAACATTTCTATTGTCAATGGGAATTAAGGGCAGTTTCTGAACGATTAGCCGGCGGCGATGCGACAAAATTGGATGGAAACGTCAAAATACAATCTCTGGTGACAATCTAAGGATAAATGGAAACCGAATCGAAAAAGGCACGCTCGGGATACTATAGACTAAGAAAAGAATTGAATTTGGACAAAGTATGGTGCTTCCGTATTAGGAATTGTTGAGTTGAATTGCACAATAAGGTTTGTCACAGATAACATTAGAGTTTCTTTTTTTTTTAGATAAGTAATATGTATCATCTAATAGCATCTATAATGATTTTCAAATCATATTCATACCTAATAAAAAAAATTGTAAGTAACAAGTTTTTTAGCTTTACGCGTTTCTCACTTCCCGCCGAATTCTAGAAGCTTTGCGTGTTGAGTGGCGGTATACAACGCCACGCATTGCCTTGTTACCAGAGCGAGTAAAACGAAAATATTAAATATTTCATTTCCTCGAGAGAGAAACGAGAAAATACGGTCGCTGCGCCACGAATGGCCTCGTAAGTATAGCTTTGACAGTGGTAGAGTTAGAAGTGGGTACCTACATTACAAATAATATCTATAAAGGTACCATATAGAGTACATAAATTATACAATTTAATATATCTTTATTTTTAGATAAAAAAATTTCGATTACAACAAAATGAAGTTAAATAAGATTACGTTTTTTCCAAGGAAGTTCATGTCAACTAGAAATAAATATTTTTTTACAATCCTTCACTTGCTCGAGGGGCTTTTCGGATTAAACTCCATCCTATTTGGAGAAAAAAAAAAAAAACATTGTGTTGTCAACGTCCACGCATTGTAGGCGACATGTCTGTTTTTGTCAAATCTATTGTGAATTTCATTTGTAAAAATGTTATAGCAACAAAAAATTACTCTTACTTTTACCTATAGCTTGACATACGATTTAATATTAAATGAGCCTAATGTTATGTTTTTTTTTGTCTGAGTATACGTGTATATAATAAAATTCCGCAGTGTATTCTTAGTTTGCCACTACCAAAATTACAAATATCTGTAAAAAAATTCTAACAAGTAAAGCTTATTACACTGTTCAACAATATTTAGAGGATAAGCATGTATGGAATTAATGTCTATTGAATGTAATGCAGGATAGCTGCCAACTAATGTAATAGATTGTACCATTGATTTTGAAAAGAGCAACTGTTGAGTTTCTTGCCGGCTCTTCTCAGCAGAACTGCCTTCCGAACCGGTGGTAGCTTTTTGTTCATATGTTCATTCGACGATTTAAAAGTGCTTATAATAATTGCCTATTTGAATAAAGAATATTTTGAATTTGAATTTGAATTTTTATTGTAATACCTTTTTTTAAAGGAACTGGTGTGTAAAAGTATAAAAACTAGCTTATTAAGCAATTGTTAACAAATAAAATATTAATTATTATGATTTATTATTGACCTGTCTTCATCCATTGTTAGATACTTTCAATGATATGATGAGATGTACGTGTTTCGAATTCTTTGTTTTGACTATTTTAATTAAAGTCAGCAGTTACCTACTCTCTTCTCTACTTCTCTCGTCTGTTCCTCTAAGTATCCCCTATGTTTGTCATAAAGAAGTAACTGAACAATACTAATGTACAAAAAAGGAGGATTTCTAAAAAGGTTTTTAATAATTATTTTCATTTCTCCGTGCTGGTAAGGAGGCAAAGCGCGAAGTTCTGCCACTCAACACACAATGTTTCGAAAATTCGACGGAAAAAGAGAAACGGATCTTAATGTGAACGAAGTGTCCCACCACTAAGTTCCCAGGATTTCTCGGCTGTGTATGGGTTACAATGTGAAATACATTTTGAATTATTTCTATAACAATCTGTATTATATTACTTTAATTTATTTTCTCAATATTGTGAATTTATATCTTTCAAATAAACATAATATTTTTTTATTTTTTAAATTTTATTATTTTTTGTATCTTACAGTAAGCATCTACTTGCTATATGTAGCATTTCTAACAGTATAATATCTTCTATACATTGACAATCTCATACATTTTTATACTTTAAATAAAACCTAATATACCTACTATATAGGCAATATTAAAACGGGCAACCGTAAACTTCACAATAATTAGAAACCATCCTCAAGTCAATACAGGAAATTGAATGAGCGCTACACGTCAGTTATACTTGAAGAGGACCCAGGACCCTCTGGATAATACAAATGAGCTGGGAGCTGGGAGTGAAGGTAAGGAACGTTTGTTTTAACTTTTATTTATATGAAATATTCTTTATGTCTTTTATTTGTTGTTAGAGTGTTTTACCTATATTATATTCTTCCTATAAGAAGCTGGTGAAACTAAATAATTGTTTGGAGAAATCCTTCAAAATATTTTTATTTCTTCACTCTGGTAGCGAAGCAATACGCGGCGTTGAATTCTGTCACTCAACAAGCAATGCCCAGTCCAGTCTCTGTCTTAATGAGAACGGAGGGTCAAGACACTAGATTGCCAGGTTCTCTCTGCCTAGTATGCTTTGCGCAAGATATAGCGTGACGCTAAAATAAGTCCTTTAGAAGACCCTTTCATTCTCATTTTAATAATATTCGAGCTGTTTTTCTTAATTTACCAGTTGAGGAAAAACCCTTTAGCCAATGAGTTATAAATAATTTTATTAAAAGCTTAATTACTTATTATATTTAACCTGTCAATGACAGTCCGTCAGTCAAATTTGTAGGTACATACAAAATAAACGAATGCAATTTTCTAGTTTTAATTAAAAAACATCTAAGGGCGGGAGACTACATACATAACTACTCTGTCATCAAAACCTGACACGGGGACAATGAGGACGACGCCATTTGCTTCGTAAATAAACCCCCAAACATTTTACATGAAACTTCAAAGACTCAAGCCTGACACTAAGCGGCCGTGTGACATTCCCCTCTTGTCCCTTTTATTATATTTTAATTCACACCCCTAGCTTCATCACGGGTCTGAACTATGACACGTATGTGTACGTGATAGAATTCAAAATGGAACGGCCGGTCTACAAAATGGCAGTTGTCACATGCTAATGTTGCCAGATGTGATAAAGGTTTTTGTACTTTAATCGCTTACGAAAAGATCGATTTTTGTTATAAAGCAATAATATTTTTAGGGTGTGTTGTTAAAAGCTGAATTGTCGTATACCTTATAATTAATACATAGGTGGTGCCATTGATATGGTAAATGCGACAAAGGATTTTTCCCCTGGGGCATGCTCGACAAATGCAGTAGATTAATGCTTTTTATAACTGTCACTTGAGTTAAGTACGTTTCAGGGAAATCCGTTTGGCGTCGTCGTTATTATTATTTTATTGTTGTATTCTTTAGAAGCTAAGTAAAATTTTAAACAAGAATAAAATTAAATTTCTATATTAAAAATTTAGAAATACTTACGTAAGATAAATAGGGATAAAAAGAAAGAATAATGAAATAGTAAAATAGGTGGTACAGTGCTCTACGAGAAGATTTTCTCTTTTCATATCTCGCTCTCAAAATATTCTGTCCATTTTAAATTAGCGAAATTCTATTCTAAATTCTCTCCATCCCTTAAATAATAATAATGATTTTGAAGACAAGCATTTCTGTAAGTTGTTATTTTATCCCCGAGTATAAACATCACAACTAATGATTACGTAAATACTTATATATTATATAATTTTAATTCAATGATCTAAAGGAAATGCATTTAACATTACTGCGAGTTCTATGTAGCCCTGTATATATACTAGTATTTAAGCCAGACATGGCGCAGTGGTGCAAGCGTATGACTGAAAACACGACAAATTGTCGGTTTGATTCCCATTCACAAGAAATAAAATATTTAATTATTTGATTTCTTTGCTCTGGAGTTTACTCAACACGCAAACACTAGGTTCCCTTTGTCTATCCTGCTATGTGCGGGATACAGCGTGAAGCTGATAAAAAATATAAAAAATCGCACAAAATAAAAGTTACACTCTGATTACGACGAGATACCCCATTATTTAGAGAGATGGCGCTACTGTACACAAACTTTCGAGGTTATCCTTAGGACCTATTAGGACTTAGTTTGTGATATCTGCCACAGATGGCGTTTAAAAAATATATAGAAATAAGAAAAAATGTATCAAATAACATTTTAAGATATAAAGATAATACATAGACTACCACCGCCAGATAAATCAGTATTTTTTTATTTTTTTATTCACTTTTACATATATTATTGAAAGTTATAGATTGCGAAAATATTTTAATGAACAATAAATAATTAATAAATGAACAATATTACACACACATTAGGCGAAAACACAAGATGACCATATTACGTAATTAAAGCTATAAATAAATAATCTCAATATGCCTAAGTGCAGTCTCTCACAGCGGCTAAGTCCCGCCACTCAGAATTCAGCGAAAAATAGGAAACGAAACTGTCTTAACACTAGGTTCCCAGGGAACTACTCTTGCTATGAAGCTAGAACAACCATCAGTCCTTCACAACACGATTTTACGATTAGATTTGATAGCAAAAATGAAATGTGAAACGAGTTGACTATAAATCAACCATCAGAACACAGCGAACTGCCTTCCTATTTATATTTACGACCGAACGATGCTACAAAATTTACCAAAAAAAAAAAAATATCAAAGACAATAACCTAGTGGGTACTAATTCCAAAATAAAACCCCAATCGAGTCACGGAAGGCAATGTAAATGTCCATCACATTAATAGATTGACGTGCTTAAAACTGTAAAATTACCATTTCGTATAAGAAACGAGAAAAAAATATGGTTTTAAAAAATAGCATCGTTCAGGGGTTTTTAGGGGTTGTGACGACGCGCTCACGGCACGCGGCATAAACTCCCCGGTTAATGGCTTGTAAGATATGAATAAAGGATGTTTCATATTAAAGGATTGTAATTTGTGAGTAGATTTCAAATATATAAAATTACGTAATAAATTTGTGAGTGTAATTATTTTTAAGACAAAAATTAATACAAAATGTACCTATATATATATATATCCAAACGTAATCATCGCCTAGTCGCTGGATGAACAAAAAGTAATTAAAATGACTGAGCACATAAGGTTGTGGGTTCGATTTCCACTCGAGGAAATAAAATTTTTAATATTTTTATTTCCTTGTTCTGATAACGAGGTAAAGCGCTTTTCGCATTTTCAGATTCACGTTATATCCCGCTCATAGCAGGGCCAGGCAGAGAGAACCCTTTACTTCCTCTATCTCGTTAGAACTCTGAAAGCACAGCGGATTGAGTGGCAGAACTCAACGCCGATTTTTCCCTCTGCCTACTCTGCTGTATGCGGGATACAGCGTGAAGCTGATTTATTTCATAATAATTTATCAACAACATTGAGAGCTTTTGTTATAAAATAAAAAAAAAAACCTATAATAATTTCAGTATAGCGTGCAACGTAAGTACGAGTATATTGTTACAGACTGCAAGCTGTTTGTAGCTCCGAGTGCACGCCTTTTAAAAGATCTATCATTGAGGTCATAGAACAAAGAGACTTGTAAAAAAACGGAATTCGTCTCTTCTTATATGATTTTTATATATAAAAAATAATTTTAATTTTAAAAATAAATACATTTTTGGCCTATTCATTCCAATAGGTGTATCTAAGTTAGAAACACATGTTACTTATTGCTTCGTAAGGCAAAGATACCTCTCTCTATAATGAATTCTTTGAAATATTTAATAAAATTTCTGATTAGCAAAAAGAAATGTTTTTAAACCTACACTAGCGACGTCAGGGTAGGGCGAGGCTGGGCGACCGCCCAGGGGCGCCGGATAAAAAGGGCGCTTTGCGCAAAGATGTATTGGGTATTTGCTGCCCGATGCGGCTTAGGGGACTTGATGCCCTTTAAAATGGTCTAAGATCTAAAAAAAAAAAATAAAAAAATAAAAACAAAGTCATCGTCGTCTTTGATATCTAAAAAAAAAAACAAAGTGATCTTAACAACTTTGAAAATAAAATTGCAGAAAACATAGACTTTGAATGCCTAATAAAAGAGTTCGCAGATAGAAAGGCTAGAAGAAGTGAAATTTTATTAGTTTTTGTCATTACTTATTTTTTTTAATAGATGGTTATTTCGTTGTACCCATTCCCTTTTTTGTATATTATTGAAATGTAGTTAGGGGGTGCCGGAAAAATTTCACCCAGGGCGCCGGTAGTGCTAAAACCGGCACTGCAAACCTATATAATATTTTATACCTCAGTTTACCTAAAAAAATCATATATCTACTATCCACATCCAATATAGTAAAAACACATATATTAGTAAATAATATTATTTTGGAATTCTGTCAAACATTCATGTTGAATGAAAATTCAAATCAATTCACAGATTACATCGAAACTCGCTGTAAAAATATTTTAGATAATTTATCGCGGAAACCACGTATTTAGATATAATCGGGTCAGAATCATAATATTTATGTTTACTGCCATTCAAGTAACGACATTTAAATGTTCCAAATTCTACCCCTTTATTGTCACGGTATGGTCGTAGTCGACCTCACGGTATGGTCGTAGTCAACGGCGGCGCTTCATTTGCATGTAACCTACCGTTTGTTTCTTATACTTACTTAGAATTTTGAATAAGTGGGTATATACCTACCTTTATGATATCATAAAGGTAGGTCAGTGTTAGATAGTGTTTAGTGTCTCCTACACCAGACACTGTCTAAATCTAATCCTTATGATATCAAATATTTTATATCTTAGAGTGATAAAAGTAATAATAGTATTTTCCATCACTACTACACAGTAAAAAGCGTGTTAAAGTAAATTGATTTATGGACCATAATTTTACGTGATAACATAATTAAAAAATTATATTATTAATTATCATTATTCCGAATAATATAATGAAAAAGTTATTTGCATTTTTAGATTTAAATTATACACAGGTAGTCGTGGCGAAGCGGCACAACCGTATAACTGTAACGCGATGGTTGTGGGTTCGATCCCTACTCGAGGAAGTGAAATATTGATTTACGTTTATATTTCTACTTCTTCGCTCTGGTGTCGAGGCAAAGCGCGGTGGTGAGTTCTATCACTTAACACGCAATGCCTCCAGAATTCGGCAGAATGTGGGGAACGAAGGGTGGGTTCCCTCTGCCTACCCTGGTGTGTGCGGGACACAGCGTGAAGCTGATTTTCTTTTATTGCTTAGGCTGATCGTGCCTCTCTTTATACATCGTTTGTTTCTCGCTCTCGCTTGCACACTCGGCTCAGGTGAAACGTGACAATGAGATATGCCTTATCAGCGCCGACGACATCGACTTATTCAGATGTTATCACGTCAAAAACAGTCTTGTTCAGGTCAAAGTATTACATTTGACCTTTTCTTATGTTCATTTACAATCTAATTATAATAAGAAATAAATAATTTAGCACCAAATTTCTACTACACTAACTAAAGGAAAGTTACTTAAAAAATATTACTTATAAAGACTATAAAAAATAAATAGTACAAGTCTTGTAATTCCATATAATAATGTGACTAATACCTGATGTTACCCAGGATTATCAATTAAGGATAAGTATTAATTAAAATGCCTGGTCATATGTGGAACTATAAACAAAAATAACTCATTAACGCTGTAACTGGTCTAGAGATAGATTTATGCTGGAGTATAAAGTAATAGACTTTATTAATTGCTTGGGCAATATAAAATGGAGAGTTACAGCTTATTATTATTTCCTTTAAAATAAGAAAATGTAAATGAATAAACACGTTTTATTTTTTAAAGACATAGACAAAGATCTTATCTCATTTTCCTTTTTTATACTAGGTGTATAGTGTGGATTCGAGACTCAATAACTTTTTATTTTTTCAATTTCACGAATCCCGCATATAGCAGGGAAGTTAGGGTACAGGGTACTTCGAGAACCTAGTGTTAAGACACTCCGTTTCCATTAACACTTCCGTTCCTCACTTCCCGTCGAATTCTGGAGTCGCTGAATGGCAGAACTCGCCGTGTGCCTCGTTACCAGAGCGAAGAAACGAATAAATATATCGAGTGGTAATCGAATCCACGGCCTCTCCTCTGTTTTTTTAAAATTCAACTGTATTTTTGGAAACGCTACCCCAACCAAGAAATGCGGAAACGTAAAGTCGAAGGGTATGATCACTACTGCATAAATTTATATGCAAATGAGTGGAAGAGCGAGTTCGCGGCAATAATCGGCCGGCGGCGTCGTAAATAACGTTAACGATTCGACGACATCGGCGGCAACCCTTGCCGGGGGAATTAACGCGACGCGGGAGGTACCTTGTACTGATATACTAAGGTTGACGTGACCAGACGTCCCGCTTTGAACGGGAATGTCCCGCTAGTGTATACCGTTGTCCCGAAACACACCGGGACGTACAAATGTCCCGTTTTTTCGGGATGGCATCTAAATTTGGTCGGTCGAAATAAGTTTTTCTGTGATGCTTAGTTTAAATAAGTATTAAATTATTTATTAAAGTGTCACCTGTACTTTAAAAATCGAAAGGACCATCAGGCGTCGGTAAAAATTAAAGTTACTATAAAAAAAAACCAAAAAACATCTCTGTAGGTACGATGTCCCGTTTTGAACCAATTGAAAAATGGTCACGTTAACTAAAGCACTCTTAACCACTATTTATACAGGATTCCAATATTAAAACTCTTAATGACCAACGGACACATTACATATAGGTTTTATCTATTACAAGTTAGATTTTAATACATATAAGTGAATTTAGTGCTTCCGTTGCGCAATCTAGATGTAAACGTGTTTAGAAAAATAATTGAAAATACATAAAAAAAAATAATCATCTTGTAGCAGGATAGGCAGAGGGAGCCAAGTGTTAAGACACTCCTTTCTCCTCTTTCCGCCGATGTCTGGAGACATTGTGAGCTGAGTAGCGGAACTCAACGCTGCGCTTTTTGGCTTAACATCAGAGCGAAGAAAATAAAACATATTTCATCTCCCTGAATGGGGATTGATGATACAAAGATTAGGTATCTATTAAAATTTCATAAATTTAATGTTAGGACCAGCGACAAAGGCATATCCTAAATAGAGACATTCTAATTCAATTTAGCAAAAAGGGTTGTCAGCTACGCGGAATGGCAAAAAAGCGGTAAAAGTAAAAGGGAGACCGGGTGAGGGAACCTCAAAGACATGTTGGGGCGGCGACGTGTCGCATACCCGTGCGGTTCTGGCTCCAGGGTAATTGATGCGTTCAAAATTACAAGGTAAGGCTCAAACATCGTTTAGAACATTAGAATGAATAATAGACGACTGAAATACAAAGTGTTGTTTTATTTCACAAAATGTTTCTCTATTTTAATTGAATAAAAACAAATATACTTACTGTTTGAAAACTGACATAATTCGCAAAAAAAAAAACAAAAATTGTTAATGTCAACCTTACATTTTGAGGTTACTTTATTTTCAATTGTACTAAAATTGAGTATAAGATGACGTTTTATACGACATTCAGTGAAATTATGCAGTTTTGAACCGACAAAAACCACCTATATTGTGCATATCAATTAATATAGATATCAATTCTAAAATTAAAACTTTTTTAAATTTATTTTCTTATGGTAAAAAGACAAGGCAAACGAGCGTACGGGTCACCTGATGGTGATCACCGCCGCCCACGATCGAAAATTAAATAAACCGAATTATAACTTAGTCAAGATTTTGAAAATTTGCGGTTGTAGTGGTGGTTTTATGGTCTTAACCCTTCCATTTTTAATAAAAGTACATACTAAGATAGGTAAATAAGATAGATAGCTTATTTCGTTCTTTATTGAAAAAAATATCAAAAATTGTTGTCATGCGGATGGTTCCAATTTAATAGTTCTACGCTGCTTAATGCTGTTGCTGAACGCTACGTAAAAATAATAAAAAAAAAACAGAAAATAAGTGAGTTTGTTTTAAAATCGTGTGAATTTAACCGCAAATGTTCCGTGACAAATCAAAAAAACTTAGAATCTGTCAAAATCCTTTAGGGGCCTGTGATTGAGACGTCAAGATTTTTGACATGAACAAAATTACCGAAAGAATATCGTGACCAGAAAAGTTGGGGACTCAGATCAGACACGCTAACACCAAATGGCTTTAATACTTTTTTTTCTCACTATATTAGTAAGCAAATTCATTTCTTTAAAAATATATAAGAACTTCAGGTTTCTCTTTAGGTTTATAATAACATATATTCTGATTTTCGAAAATACATTTTAGGACTCAAATTTCAGAGTCATAAGTAGACCAGCAGTCTGCTTATTTGACAAATAAACCACATGATCCGAAACACTTTCTCATTCGGAATCCTATGAGGTAAGAATAGCATGTTAAAAAAAACAGCAAGATTCATATAATAGTTTGACAATCTAGTTAAAATAAACTCCCCCCCAACAGGTAATGTAAAATCTCTTTGACAGTTAAGCATAACGTAGCTTCCTGTGCCGTGTGCAGGTGTAATTCCAATAAAGTGTCTACCAGTGCTCTAGATCGTCGATATAATGTTGACAAGAAATACTACAGTTTTAGAACCCATAACCATGTTTCAAAATTGTGGAACCTAGAAATTCTTCTTGCTTGTGTCAAAATTTGCTTAAAGTACCTACTTCTTTATAAGTAATTTCCTGTACTTTTTTACATGACTTCGACGAAGTTCAAAAAGAAAGTTATGTTTTTAGCGCGTATGTAAGTCCGGCCCTTTCTTCCCTCGTAATTAGTGGACTGATTTTGATAAATGACACGTCATTGGATTTGTCTTGATGGCACGAGTAGATAGATACATTAATTTAGTTTATGCAGTCGAATCTTTTAATTTTGTTAATAATTACTAATACTTATTCTCTATGAATAGAATTAAAAGAATAAAAAAACTAAAAAAATATATTTGTTATCGGAATTTGTACCATAATCAAATTAGGTGGAATGATATAATTGAGGATATGTTATATCACATTTATCCAGATCAACGTTTTCTATACAAAAATAAAAGTAAATAGAATTAATTTATAATTCTAAAGATTCCAAATTGACATGACATATAATTCGAAAGCTTTACGGAAACGTTTGAAACAATACAAGTTCCATAAACGATAGGATCATCAGTATTACAAAGACAATCGAAGAAATGAATGGTCCAATCAGGTAACAATAAAAAACATGGAAAATATCAGCTACCCTCCTTATATAGGATGCAAATGGTATGGTATTGCATGCACAAAATGCATTTTGGTTATGCTGCAATTTTCATGTTAGGCTGTTCGCGATGTCGTGTGACAGTGGTTTGTGATTTATGTGCAAGCTTGTCGGTTACGCGGCGTAGGAGCACGCGACCACTTGCGAGCAATTGGCGCTTCTTATAACTTGGCCGTCTCATATTGTCAGATTATTTCTTAATAAAAAACAGCTGTTGATGTTTCCCGCATGTAGAGGAAGGCATTCCACCCCCTACTTACCGCCGAATTCTGGAGTCGTTGAGTGGCGGAACACAACGCTGCGCTTTGCCTCTTTCTTCGCTCTGATGGCAAGGCAACCAAAAAATTAAAATATTAATTGATTTATCTTCCCTACCCCAAGGTTGCCTTATCATTTAGTGATAAGGTCGCCTCTTTACATTTTATAATTATATAAGCTCCTGTAAATTACTTATTTGCATTGTGTATGCGGCGTTGAGTTCCGCCACTCAACACACAATGCTTCGAAAAATTCTACGGAATGGAGTGGCTTAACACTAACTAATTTATAATTTGATTGGTTAGTAACTCAAATAAATGTTTCATGTGCAAAAGCAATAGCTTTGATAACTTATCTATATCTAATCTATATTTATATATAAACTAGTGGGCCCGGACGCGGCTACGCCCGCGAAAATATAAGCCTAAATAATTAAAAAACGTTCAAGAATAATAATAAGTGGAGATTTATTATTAGTAATCGAAATGAACAAACAAAAGAAGTAAAAGTAACTAAAGGAAATTCTTAATATTAGAAAAAGTACCTAAAGTTTGCCGTGCGCGCGTACTAAACATTTTTCTATATTAAATAATTATTAATTTTTGCGAACAATATTAAATAAAATCCCAAATGATTAAAATTACGATATTTTAAGTGTATAACATCGGTATAGATAACCGAACTGATATAAATTAATTATAAGCAGCAAATAATTACATAAAAAATAATAGTAATTCGAAAATATATAAAAATTTACAAAATCATCAAAGTCATCTGCCCGTTCGCATCGGTCATACTATACCACTCGTAGGTTAGGTCATTTGGAATCAGTGACATCTTAGTTATTTATTAGAATGTTATACAGTAAACTATATTTCCATCTAGATGAAATGCTAAAAGTGACTATTATATTTATTTTCATAAGGATGAATATCAAATTATAGAAATCATCTAATTTTTGTTAATATATACAAATCTATATCGGCGCGCGCCGCATTGCACGCATGCATTAAGCAAACTCACTTTGGGTGACGTTATCTTAAAACAACAAACTTTGCAAGCCGTTGCTTAGCAACGCGTAGCGACGATTGTTATTAACATGGCGGAATAAATTGCATGTCAAATTAATTATTGTAATATATTGGTATATATCGAAAATATTACAAATATCAGAAAAAAAAGTATCCTATGTTCATCCCGAGACCCTCAAGTATCTCTATATGAGTATTTTATCACAATTAAATTAGCGGTTTGGCCCTGATTGCGTAAAAGACAGACAGACAGACAGACAGACAGAGTTACTTTCGAATTTATAATATAGGTATGGATATTTGTAAAAAAACTAATGATAATATAAACTCAAGTGGAGTTTAATGTTTAAACATGCATTTTTTTATTTCATGCATAAGTTTTTATAGTTAAAATTTTGAGGTCGTTTGTGGTGTTGAGACTCAAGCGTGAGGCTGAAAGCATTCTTCCTGCAAATGTTATATACTGGATTTGGGATGATACCAAAATTATCATATAAATATGTATTCTATTTAGCACACAGCTGGATAGGAAATCGGGAACCTGGGAACCTAGTGCTAAGACACACTGTTCGTTATTAAGATATTTCCATTCTCCAATTTTCACCAAATAATTGAGGTGTTGTGTTTTGAGTGGTAGGACTGAACGCCGCGTTATACCTTATTACCAGATTAAGGAAATGAAAACATTGAATATTTCATTACCTGTGTGGGAGCCGAACACTAAATGTCACGTTTACATTCACACATTTGTGGCAATAAACCAAGATGGCCGTTACTAAATGTATGTAATGTATAAGTTATTATGTTAAATTAATAATAAGACTTTTATTGTTATTCACTTATTTTGTAATACACAGAAGACGTAGATGCAAGAGGTACAACAGTGAAGTATCTTTATAGTTCATTAAAAGGCCATAAACCATCATCAACAAATTTCTAGAATATTCTTCAAAGGTGGCACTAGTAGAATTATTTTACTTGGCGTTCTTGGACATGGAAATGAGTTTAATTAATGCACATTATTAGCGGCCCCTTTGAACATATACTAGGATCAGAAGTCTCAGTCATTGCTCTGAGCTCCTCTCCTTTGTTACCAAACACAATCGCACAAGGTATGCTATTAATATATCTTCTTTTTTTCTCTGTCTAACGTATATGGAAAAACAAACTTACCTTTTTCTCTTTTCTGCCATGCTAAAGATGCACAAAGTAAAGCCAATGTCTTTCCTGTGCCTGTTGGACTCTCGACTAAGCATTTGTATTGCATATTAATAGCTCTAATAACCTAAAATAATAAGTAAGTTGAAAAAAAATCATTCTAGTGGTGCAACAGGGGAGTGTGAGCATTAACATAATGATTGTGGGTTCTATGAACACTTGGGGTACAGATTAATTAAATTTCTTCTTACTTCGGTAGCAAGGACAAGCTCAGCATTGATGTCTGCCACTTAATATGTAGTATTTTTTTTTTTTCCTAAACATATCGTGCAATCAGCCGTAGTAGCTATGAGCAGATGAGTGGAAGGGAACAGTTTTGTTAAGTGCTACTCCCAATGGAGCACACCGTCTTATTTATGTAGTCAGTTTTTATGGTGACTACCCTGGTCGAAGATATCTCGTGCTTTCCTGAGGCGGCGAATGCTTTCAGGTATTGTTAGCTGTACATATACTGTAACAGCTAACAATATGTAGTATTTAAAAAAAAATTATCACTGTGTGGGGTAGTGACTTAACATTAAGTGCCTTTCGCCTAATCTGCTGTATGTGGTTTACAGTATCAAGCTAAAGGAAATAAATCCATATAATCCTTAAAAATTTATTTTTGTATTTATACCAATAAATTTAATAATTAATCCAAACATTTTCTATTGATATATTGCAATTAATTTTATATGGTAAAAAGAGTAAGAAAAATTTTACTTACTTTAGACATGACATTTATCTGACATCTGTAGGGGATAACTGGCAGATGTACCCTTACACCACCTATGTCTCTGGGATATTGTGGTGAAGACGGATCAGTAGTGGGTTTATCAGTTGAAGACGACGAAAAAATTTTATTAATATGCGCTTTCCTTTGACGCTTTTCATATTCTGGAGTTCTCACTTCTTCAGTTGCGGTTTCTCCTGTTAAATCTATTATTTCAGGTTGTGTAATTATTGGAATAACGTCGTCATCATCAGACATGATGGCTAATATGAATGCTCTTTCTAATTGAACAAAATATATAGTTAAGTAGTGGAAATTGTATTTTCCCGCTCGTTTTCACACAATATTTTAAGCTTCTATAGCAATGATTCTTAAATAAATTATCGTAGCAGATGTGTACAACGTTAACTAGGTTTGTTTTTGTAGTTTTATATGTATTTATAAAAAATGATTTAAGTCTTAAAGGTTAAAATTATATTTTTTGTATTTTGTTTTTTGACAGCAACTGTCAGTTGACGTTGAATTTTTGTTATTGTATCATTGACAGCGAATTGACATTTTGTACGTTAAGAAATATAGTAGTAGGAATATTCTTTTTAGTGAATTGCATTAAAAAAATCTATGAATTATATAATTCACTGAAAAAAATGATTCCTACTCAGTGTTTTAATTAATTGAAAAATCTTCATAATTTGGCTAGGAAGGAATATTAGTATATTCCTTCTAACAGAGCTAATTGTGGTAATTGTGGTAATATGTTTCAAGCCTGTATACACTAATAATTAGCTTGAAGTTATTATGTGAGAAAGATACTGAATTTTAACAAAAGAGGTGAAAAGTAGAAAAGATTTCCAAAAAAAATTATAGAAACCAATTTATATAAAAAATAAAATATAATAAAAAGCAAAATAATATAATATTTATTGATTCATAAAATTATAATTGCAATGCATATTGGCTTAATGTGTGGAGCAGGCATTAGTTTCTATTGCAACGCCAAATTCCCGCTAAAATACGGCACTATTATACGAGTGAGTTGTCAACAAAGGTTATGGCGCGTAAAATTTGGTTTATAACCCGACACTACGCCGTTTAGGCTGCGCAATTAGAGTTAGAATGTTTGTATCGATCTTTTATAATTTATTTATTATGTTTTTTGCATGTGCTCCTTCGCGAATATGAAATAATTGTAAGTAGGTATTATGTAATTTAGTATAAAAGTATATTTTTTGCATTTTAATACAATTTTATTTTAAATCCCATTGGGAAACGGACTATCTTAACACTAGGTTCCTTCTGCCTACCCTATTGTGTGCGGGATACTGCGTGAAGCTGATTTACTTATTTAAAAGAAGCAAAAAAGGTAATCGAGTTTCTTTTGATGAAATGGAGTTATGGGGAAATCAAATAGGAATATTATAGTGTCCAATATTAAGATTACTAACTGTATGTAAGTCAAAATAAATGTTTAATATAAGTATTAAATTGCCTCCAAATCTATAACAAATCGAAGATATATAATATGTAATAATATGCTTACGTAAATGCTACTTAAATAGGAGCTCACTTTTTATGTAATATTTAATCGCGTTATTATTTTTTAAAAGTGACTATAGAAAACAAAATATAGTAAAATGATATTATTATTTTTTTAGCGTCATGCTGTATCCGACACACAGCAGGGTAGGCAGAGGGAACCTAGTCTTAAGACATTTTTTTCCCCACTTTCCACTGAATTCTTTAGGCATTGCGTGTTGATATGTAGAACTCAACGCCGCGCTTTTGCCTCGATACCAGAGCGCAGAAATGATTCACATCCTCGAGTCGGGATCGAACCCGCAACCGTCGCGTTAGTCACAACACACAACCGTTGTGCCGCTGGGCTACGACGGCCTCTATTATTATTTATTACTTGCCTTTTGTTTTGCAGTTCCTAGAAGTAAAATAATATTATATTTACGTTAATATTACAACAGTTACTTAAAAGCTAGGCAACAATTACAAGATAGTAAGGATGCAAATAAAAATAAAACTTTGGATGACACGACAGACACCCTCCTATTCGGTCCATTCAACAGTTTATGTTTAATATCGCGCCAACAAATTGGTATTCGCCATAAATTATAAGTGAAGACCTCGCTATCTTGCTCCCCTAGCCTAAGTTTTGGAGATAAATGAATTATTTCATTTCCTACGAACGAGTGACATACGCTAATAGTATATTTTTTCCATTTATAATAATTGTGACTTAACTCTCTTCATCTAATCTGTACTCTACTTACTATGTGGGAGTTTTGAAAAGACTTTTCCCACAATATTATTTAGTTTGTTATTAAATGGATATTAATAACTATAATTTTACTACCTATTTAAATTTTCTGACTCAATGAAATCAACAAGAAAAAAATATAGCGCGCTGCCTGATAGGTTTTAAAGTAATTTAATTTAGAAATATTTAAAATAGATTTTTGTGATTTTTTCATTATAAAGTATTAACAATAACTGCTTATACTTAAAAAATGTAATGATATTTAATATACAAAGGCGTTGAGATCCGCTACTCAACATATAATGCCTTTATGGGTCTTAGTGAGAAAGCAATAACATTAGATTCCCAGGTTCCTAATGCCTACCCTGCGATGTGCAGGATATAAAAACAAAAATATAGACATAAAGACATAATAAATGTCAAATATCAAACTAAGTACTAAAATTATACAAATGAAAAATACTTTACTAAACAACTCGTAACACGAATCACATATGATTCTATCAAACACTCGTACCTCGTACGTCTCCAACAATTATTACAGATTTTTATTACTTTTCCTCCACTTTATCAGCGTATGTCGCTATCTATCTTTTGTTTCTATCTTTTATTTCTTATCTATAACCAACTCTATTCCCTCCAAATAGGGGGTATAAATGAGACATAGGGTGATATTTGAGTTTCTAGTTAATTTGATGAGAAAAGTTGTCGTATCGATCTCATTTATACTTTATATGGGGACATTATCAGGGAGGGTTCACGCGGCTCCCGAACGGTCAATGTGTCTTCTAGTCGTAGATTGATATCGAGAGAATTAAATGTGTTTGTTGTTTACCAATTCGATTCCGGTTGCTGTTAGATGATCCCTTGAGAAAATGTGAACCTGATACCATCATATAGTGGAAGTTATGGTTAAAGTCTTGTAAAGTAGAAGTGATAAGGTTTATTAGTTTTTGTTTTATTAATGGAGCTGTTAAGAGTGGACTAAGAATCTATATATAATATATAAACATTTAGCTATATCACCTATATAAAAGACTAGCAGCCCGCCCGCGGCTTCGCCTGCGTATACTACGTTATTGTTAATTTCTGTCTCTATGTGTACCTACGTCCTATAAGTGACGTCCATGCAAAATTTGAGACTCCTAGCATTTGTAGTAACGAAGTTTCATACAAACTTTCAACCTCAAAAACAATCCCTTAGAAGTAGAATATTGGAAATTCCCGTCTTAGCGAGCACCTACGTCCTATAAATAACTCCTATGCAAAATTTGAGATTCTTAGCACTTGCAGTTTCTGAGATTTCGTGATGAGTGAGTGACCTTTCTATTTTATATATATAGATAGATTAAAATTTAGTACGACAATTTTTTGTTAGACATGAAATAAGTAATATAACATTTTCACCAATTCTACTCATGGGATGGAGTTGATATATATATGAAAAAATATTATTATAAGAATATTATTGACATATAACAATGAAAAATATTTAATTGCCTTAAATTACTTTCGTTTTGTTGAAATTAATTAATATATTTATACTACATAACTAACGTAGTGTTACAATTTCTTTGGTTCTCATTGTATGCCGTACATAGCAGGTTAGGCAGAGGACACCTGAGAACCATTTGTTAAGACACTTCCATTCCCAATTTTCCGCCAAATCCTTGAGGCATTGCCTATTGAGTAGCAGAAATCAACGCCGCAAGTCACTTAGTTAGTAAGATAAATAACCAACTTTAATTTAAATCATCATAATAAATAACATTTTTGAGGTGTAAACAGATAAACGCTACTACTAGCGGTCACCCCTTTATTTAGAGATGTGCAAAACGTGGTTTCGGACAAAACGAGTCTATTCAGTTTAGGCGTTCGAGCGTTAAAACTCGGTTGATTCAGTCCGCACGGCCCTGAACATTCGGATTCTTTTATTATAATACTAGCGGACCCGGACGCGGCTACGCCTGCTTGAAATATAAGAATATAATTTCTATAGAAACATAATTTCAATCTAAATGAAATGCTAAAAGTGACTATTATATTTAGTTTCATAAGGATGAATATCAAAATGTCGCGGTAACGAACGCGGTTGCGTAGCGACGACGGTTGTTATTAACATGGCAGAATAAATTGCATGTCAAATTAGAAAGTATTTTAATTTATTAGTATATATGTGTAATGTAATATTATATAGCCTATAGCACTTCTGAAGAATGCAGCTTTCATACAAAACAAAAACAAAGTAAATCGATCCAGTAGATCCAGAGATCTTAGCGTTCAAACAAACAAACAAACAAACAAACAAACAAACTCTTCCGCTTTATTATATTAGTATAGATAGATGATAGATGATAAATAGGAAAAGTATTTTGTTATAAGTACATAGGAATTAAGCGCAAATAATTAAAATAATACTAACATAAAAATCGAAAAAAATATACTTAATTTTTCGCATAGTTTAAAATGGCGACGTGCTTTTAATGATAAAATAACTTTTTTTATGATTGATTGCTCATTTTACAACATTATATCTATCTAATATCTATTAGGTTTGTTATAGCTTCACGCTGTATCCCTACAAACACGCAGAAAGAAATATAGTGTTAAGAATGAAGAAATGAAAATATTAAATATTTCAATTCCTCCAGTGGGGATCGAACCCGCAACCACTCGCGTTAACAGTCACACTCTGTGCCCCTGTGCCTAAACCTCTCTATTTAGTACCTAGGTAGTCTAATAAAATTCTGTAGGTACTGTTCTGGTAAGCTGCTATTCTTATGAATATGGAGAATCCATAGGATGTACGACGTTTGTCAAACAGAAGTTGCAGAATAGAATGCAATCAATAGTTCCCTGAAGCTAAAGCTACAGTTTCGGCTCCACTAAACCGTGATGCCCCCTTTGATTGTTGCTAGCGACATATGTCGTATACAGTCTCGTTTTAACAATAAAAACATTAATTCTTACGATAAATTAGATATTCTAATAAAGCTATAAAGTTATAAATATGTATAGGCAAAAGAGGAGAAGGAACCAGTGTTATGACACTCCGTACCCCACTTTCCACCGAATTTTGGAGGCATTGCTTGTTGAACTCAAGGCGACGATTTTGCTTCAACAGCAGAACCAAGAAATGAAAATCTTTTATTTCCTCGAGTGGGAATCGAACTCACAACCTGTTCCGTTTACTCTTGTTCCTTCACCACGACTGGCATCATAAATATAATATAACTATATATAAAGACATAATATAATTCAAAATTTATATAGCCATAGAATATTTCATGTTTTGTACAAATAATTTTAGATCATTTTTAGGTGAACACACGCTCATATAACACCTACGAATGCATTGCAACATAGTAGATAAATGATATCACTTTTAATTTTTAAAATGACGACGTGCTTGACAAGCAAGTAAAAAGTGGACGAAGCGAAGCTGGAATCTCATAACTTATAGTTCCCGGTAGTGTTGATGTTGAAGAAATGTCTTTGGATGTCCGAAGCATGCTGTTGCGGACATGTTTGTGGTATAATGTGTTTTGCAACGCCCCTGTAGGTCGTGAATAGGTATCTAAATTAAAATAAATAAATAAATCAGCTTCACGCTGTATATCGCACAGCAGGGTAGGCAGAGGGAACCTAGTGTTATGACACTCTGTTCCTCACTTTTCGCAAAATTCTGTATGCATTGCGTGTTGAGTGGCGGAACTTAACGCCGTGCTTTGACTTGATATCAGAGCGAAGAAGTGGAAATTTAAATTTAAGTAAATAATACATTTCTTCGAGTCGGGATCGAACCCACACTTTGTGCCCCTGCCTCGCGACTGTCCTCTTTTTTACTATTTTTATATTATGGCGATTTATTGCTAGTAATCATATGTAGGTAATATTTTTTCACTTTATCCTCCATATAGCAGGGTAGGCAGAACTAATCTGGGAACCTAGTGTTAAGAAACTGCATTCTCACTAAGACCCTTTCCGCCGAATTCTGAAGGCATTGCGTGTTGAGTAGCAGAACTCAACGCCTTAGCTTTCCTCGTTACTAGAGCGAGGAAATTAAATTATTAAAAAAAAAATTGTCAATTGGGAATCGAAACCACAACCTGTCACGTTTACAATCAAGCAAACACACATTTATATTTATTCACATATTAACATCAAACTAAATAATAACTATATAGTTAAGTTAAATGTCGTAATAACTATACTTTAAACTTGTCTATATAAATATTGAATCGAAGTTCAACCCGCATCCGCGAAGTTGGTGAGAACTCTGAAGGGAGGAGTGTTTGCCACACTTTCCCTCTCAGACGCTTCGAAGTACTTACTATCTCTTACAACTTTCACTTTACTTTTAGTTAACTTAGAAATGGGTTAACTTAGTAATATTTACTTATTTTATTATTAAGTATCTATTATTATCGTTATCAAATGAGTTTATTTTGTAAATTGAAAATTAATATTTTGCTTAAATTAAAATTTATTCTTAATCCTTAAATCAATCAATTATTAAAAGATTTTCATTTAATTATTCTGTAAATTATCGTAAATAATTCAAATTACGGCACCATTGATTTTTTTTCAGTTTTACATCTCGTATATAACACCGTAGGCAGGGGGAACCTAGTGTTAAAACACTCCGTTCTCCAATCTCCGCCTAATTTTGAAGACATTCCTTGTAGAATCAACACCGTGCTTTTTCCTTCGTACTGGAGCGAAGAAATGAAAATAATTTCCACTCATTTCCCTACCGGGAATCGAACCCACGACCGTCCCGTTATGGTCACACAACCCCTTAATATTGATTTCGTCTCACCATATGGGACACAGATGTGTACCAAACAAAACAAATAAATATAAAACCATTAGAAGCTACTTTAGAAGCACGCCCTCAGTGCCCGAGGTTGCCGTGTCCCAACACCATAACCATATCAACCTGTCACCTAAATGGGTTCCCGATTGACGCCTTTGTCTCTGAGTCCGAGGGTGACGTGAAATATAGCGTCCATTTGACCATACAGAGATATACAATAGATAAACTTTACAGCTAGTCTATTTTATATTTAATTAAAAATTTTAAAAATGGTATAGGGTCCAATATCTATTAATACTTTACAGCAAAATCTTTTATTCTTTATATTGAATATCACCATTCCATCTTAGAAACAACCCTAATAATTTTAACTACAAGGTAGGTTAAGGGAACCTAGTGTTACGACACTCCGTCCTCTATTAATTAATTACCTAGTGGCACCTTTATCTGGAGTCGTCAAACAAAGTGGCGTTTGATCTACATAAGCAATAATTATGGATGGCAGAGTGAAGAGTGAATGTTATTTTAACAGATTAGGATTTCATTTAAATATTTGAGACAGTTTTAGCCACGCATCAATATAATAACGCAAACGCGATGTTTGTTGGTTCGATTCCCATACAGGGAAATAAATAATTTTGATTCTTTCTCTCTGGCAAGGATGCTATTACTACTATTTTTGAGAAAAATGCAATAATTACTAGTTTTTTAATACGTCTTCGTTCCTATTTCATCAAACTATGAGTTCTCTGTGATAATGAAATCAACACAACACCAAAAAAAAAACAAAAAAAATACAATTTCTTTATACATTTAAAAATAGAAAAACATAAGGAACCTAATATAAAATCCAATCAAATCTAAGGCATTTTTTTAATTTTTCCATAGAAACATTAGCTCTAATATATCAAGCACGCATAAGCATAACATAATGAAAGTGAAAAACTTAGTCAATCAACCTAACAAATAGCAGCCGATAAACACATTGTAAAACAAACGAAAAAAATGTACAGGCGCTTCCATACTAATATTGTATTATTTTTATTTAACTAATATTCTTCTTTTCTTGTTATCAGTACTAAAATGTGCCATGGTGACCTATTATTCCGTTTTTTTATAGTAATAGTGTAGTGTAGTTTTTTTTCTTTCATTTAATTTAGGAGAAATTGTTATTGTAAATAGATTTTCTTATTGAAAAAATGTTAACAATTAATTATAAAGACGATTTATGTTGTAAATGTAAAATTTTGTTAAAATTTCATTTTTGACCTAGTAGCAGCATGATGCTGGTATGATGTATATGGATTCCATTTTTTGATATAACGATTTGATATTAACAAAGAGAAAAAAACTGAATGAGAATTTCATTCTATTGAAAACTCTTCCAAATAGTATATATAAAATAACCAAATTATATGATATAATTCGAGGCCAGTCGTAGCGTAGGAGAACAAGTGTGTGATTGTGAGAACGCGATTGGTTGTAGGTTCAATCCCCACTTGGGGAAAGGAAATATTTAAGATTTTCATTTTTACGCTGAAAATGGAGAAGATGTCTTAACACTAGGTTCCCTCTACATGAGGGATACAGCGGGATAAAAAAATATTTAATATTTTCTACACAAAACGTATGTAGACTTGCCTTAATATATTCAAAACATGGAAATTGTCAAAAAGACAGTTCGCGTGCGCCACCGCCCTTAGTTTAATGAGATTGTGATTGTTTTTTTGTATATTTTTTCTGATTTTCCCTCAAAAAAATGACGGCTATCATTTAAAGGGGAGCCGGTGAAAAATCGCGGGTGATGTATTCGTGTCATTCTTTATTGACGCGTGACGGCAACATTGTTAAAAATGATTTAGAAATATATTATTTTTTTAGCATCACGCTGTATCCCGCAGACAGCAGGATAGAGGGAAATAAGACACTAGTATTAAAACGTTTCGATCTACGTTTACTAAATTCTTCATTTTCCGCCGAATTCTGGAAGCATTGCGTGTTGTATCACTGAACTTAACGCCGCGCTCTGCCTCGACACCAGAGCGAAGAAATAAATATTAAATATTTTATTTCCCTGATTGGGAAGTGAATCCACAACCCATCGTGTTTACAGTGAAGTGAAGTTTATATAAAAAAAATAGCAAAAACAACAAAAAAAAACGCGACAATAAATACGTAATTTGAAAAAAAAACCTACTATGGCATCGTAAAATCGCATTACTCTTCGTAAAACGGAAATCGGCACATAAAATATTTCGTTTCCGAAACAGCTTGACCTACCGTCAACTGGACGGTGGTAAGTTTATTATGCTTTAATGGTACTGGCGTGGGGGGTGGTGGTGCCAGCTTATGGTGGTGGACAGACGGTCGTTGTTCAATTGGTATTAATGGTATTATACCACCTGGTCACTGTGACACTGTTACGAGGCTAGCTTACATGGATATTTGTGGAATGGATGGACGATTTTATAGTAATGTAAATTTTAGATGTTGTTTATTTAAATAATTAACGTGGTCGTGTCTGGGTTGGGGTTTGATTCCTGGGGAAGTAATTGTTCTCATTCTACACTCAATATGCCAAAATTCAAGCAAAAAAATAGAGTTCGGAGTTATTTGACACTAGGATCTATTCTGCCTACCTTGCTCTATGCGGAATACAGCGCAAAGGAAAGCTTGGAAATTAAAATTATTCTTTTCTCTAAATAGGAACCCACAACCGTCACGTTTACGCTGACGACTGTACCATTGCGTCAAGAAATCCTACAGAAAGGAAGGTATATATATATATATATATATATATATATTTGCACCCAGCAAATATATAATATTTTGGTTAAATAAAAATATACCTACGGAGCATGTAAGACAACCTTTAGTGATTAAATGTATACTTACAATAATAGCGTGTTAACATCTCTATCAGCACCTGATGCAAAGGACAAGTTTATAAGTACAAAGCTCACTTTTCTCTGTTTTGAGCCTTATTTTTAGTAATGGATGACTGCATGGAAGATTAAATATTAATATTTTTTTTCTTTTTGTAACACTTATATTTTTCTTTTGTTAGCTTCACGCTGTATCCCGCTTATATCATGGGAGGCAGAATAAACCTGGAGTTAAACATTCTCCATTTTCTTCCTAATTCTTGAGACATTGTAAATTGAATTCAACGTTGCGATTCTTCTGGTTATCAGAAGATCTGGAGGTTATCTAGATAAGAAAATAATTAAATCCTTCGAGTAGGAATAGAACTCACAACCTGTCATCTATATCCCTATAAACACTTGTGACGAGCCTCAAGAAGGCCTGGAGAGTGGGGAACAGAAGCGAAGTGTCTTAACAATATATTCCTACATTCCCTCTGCCTACCCTGCCATATACGATATACAGGTTTAACCTAAAAAAACCATTCAAATAAACAAATCTTATTCCTTTCTCTTTACTTGACATTGTTTAATTACATTTGCAGTGAACGATTCGGTGTCACCGCCATGCTCGGCGCGATCAGTCGCAGGCTAGCCGATAGAGGCATCCGAGCGAGAGAGTCAATAGGGGTGAGGGTTTGGGGATCGAAGACGCAATTATATTAAGATTACATATTTATCTACGGATTGGACATGTCTTTGGGGGTAGCGGGCTGTTGGATGTCTTGAGAGTGGTATGTTTTTTATTTTGTGTGTTTTTTTTAATTTTTTTGTATGTATGTAGTCGAAAAACATATTTTTGTATGGAATATGATAAAATTAAATTATTTTATGATAAAATTAAAGAGTTTCTTCGTGTTTTCTAGTTGAGAATATATTAATCTTTATTATTATACTAGAGGTAACACCCTCGGTTAGGGGTTTGATTTCCACTCGGGGGAATTATCTATTTAGCAAGACAAAGTGTGGCGCCGAGCTAAATTGGACGGGAAATAGAGAACGAAGTGACTTAACGCTGTATTCCTACTGCCTATCCTAAAATATATGGAAATATTAAATTAAATATTTTGTAACACTTATTTTTTTCTTTTGTTATCTTCACGCTGTATCCCGCATATAGCATGCTAGGCAGAGAGAACCTAGAGTTAAACACTCTGTTCTCCATATTCTGCCTAATTAATTGAGACATTGTAAATTGATACAGGATGGAGTATAAGAAAACTAAATAAAATTACCTTTTATTCTTCTCCAAAAGCCATACATATATCAGGACTAAGCTACCAAGTATTATCAACTCAGTTCCCATTCGTCCCTGGACTCGCCTGATCCCTTATATTGATTCCGGTATCAGTGGCGGCCGCGATCTTATCATTATTTTAAATGCCTCTTCCTTGCCGCTGTCGGTTTTCTTTAGCTGTGAATTTGTTTTCGTAATACCTACACATGTTTGTATGTTAAATCTTTTTGTAATGTCATTTTTATTAATAGAAAAGTAACAAACAATTACAAAGAAATCTATACATTTTTAAGTGAGTGAGTTAGAGTTCCATTCTTACTAAGAAATGGTTATATTTAAATGATTTAGTTCTCTGGTGTGGTAAGTGTCTTGTCTTGTCTAACACTCAATGTCTTGAAATTGGGCAGTACGCTTAAAACAGAGAGTTGACTCTATCTCTTCGCTGCAATATAAGCCAGCTAAGCTCTTAGAGATATCAAGATAGCATTAACTTAAGTAATTTTGAAACTTTTTTTTAACTTCACGCTGTATCTCGCACAACGCTTGTAGACAAAGGAAAAATAGTGTTAAGAAGTGAAAATATTAAATATTTTATTCTCTCATGTGGGGATCGAACCCACTACCGTCACGTTTACAGTCGTACGCGTGTACCTCTGCACCTGGTCAATTTTAAAAAGTTAATATCAAATATTAAGTAAGTATAAGAACGCTTGAAAAATACAACTTGTGACAGCTTACTAGAAGAAAAAGAAGAGAGAAGAAGAACTAACTAACATATTGGGGCTACTGTATATCAATATAAAAAAATATTTGCAAGCACAATAAACCATAATAAAATGATAATAAAACATCAATTTACAACAGTTAGTACAAACGCCCGTACCGTTGCGCCCGCTGTCTCACCTGATTGCGCGCGCGCAGCCGTGACATAACGCCACGCCGACCGACACCACGCCCGCCACATGTCATGGGAATCGATTACGTTAGTTAATGTATCCACATACGAATTACCATATCGATATTTATTTTATTGTTATGATTATTTATTCGATTACGAATAGGGTTATAGACCAAAGTGTATATTCATGTGTTAATACTTATACACTTAGAAAACAGAAGCGGTTAACGTTTTTAAAATAAACACCATAATAACACATTCCGTCTATATGTTTCCAACTTACTCGGACAGAGGTTCCACGTAACTACAATAAGTGACATGTATCACTCAATAACAACACTACACACTACATACCTTCCAATCAGGGCTTCCGCCTACAAGCGACTGTTCCCGTTTGACACATTTCCACTGCTTTTATTGTCTTTTTCACCTAAATCTACCCACATTTACACTTGTACGCAAACAATAGTATTAAGACCCCCCCCCCTATTTCCGCCGAATTCTGAAGGCATTGCGTGTTGGGTGGCGGAATTCAACCCCGCGTTTTTCTTCGACAACAGAACGAAGAAATGAAAATAAAAATTTAACTAAATATTTCAATTCCTCGAGTGGAGATCGAACCCACTACCAGTCGTGTTCACACTCACACTTAGCGCCTCTGCGCTACGACTGGCCTCATATACATACTGTTATTTAAATATAACTGGAAATAGAAGGTTGTCAAGCAAATGAACAGCACCTTCTCATCAGAGTGTGACGGAGTCAGGTGTTACAATGGCGGTAGTGTGATTTTATGTAATTATGTTATTATGTTTTGCAAATTATGTTAGATACTTTGTATAGGCCATTCATTCTGTTTGGTGCGTAACGGCAAAAAATATTTCTCTATTTAAGTAGATTTTGACAAGGAATAATTTAGATTTTAACGCACTGTCTAAACAATAGGTTCCTTCTGCCTACCTTACTGTGGACGTTAAAGTTAAAAAAATTGGTTACTGGAATATCTCTCCACTAAATAGGTTGTGGTATCTGTTTTTACGATTCTATTAATAATTATCTAATAAACGTAAAAACTCAAGAGAAATCCAAATCATTAAAATGTTAAGTAGCTGCTAGCACACTATTTAACTACATATATACCTATTTTGAAGATTCTATCTATCTATTTGACACGTTAACCTTTCTGCAGAATATACAAAAATTTAATATTATAGAAAATTGTTAACAAATCCACAAGAAGTTCACATTTATAATGTCTACAATTCCTCTCAACACCCGTAACAATAAATCTTCTCATGGCTAACAATTAATAACGATTAACAAACAAACTGTAAAACAGCTATTTATATAGAAGTGTAGAGATTCGCCTTTTTACTATAGGTAATACATTTCCTGCTAAACGTATTGTTGTTCTAATATGGCAAATTGCAAGGAACATCGATCTATTTCACACAAACAGACATATTAGGTGTTATTTCATTATTATTGTTGGTGATGCCACCTTTTCATTGAAGTGTCTTTCTATTTTTTTCTATTTTATATATTCATGTGAACGATTCTTGTTGTGTTTTTCATTATTCTGTCTTAAAGATTCGAGCTTTGAATGTTATAATGGAATTTCGTTATAGATAGTGATTAACAAACAAAATAAATACTAGAATTATATTTTTTTAGCTTCACGCTGCATCCCGCACGTAGCGGGGTAGGCAGTGTTGTTAAAAGATATAAGGTAGAAGTAAGAAAAAGAATAATTTTAGTAGACATAAAAAATTTAAGTAGGCCATTGTTAAAAGAAAAGACACACCAGCAAATTTGGATAAGTATCAAAAAAGAAAACTTTTTACTAACAAAGTCCAACCTGGTCTCAATTACCGTCCGCGTTCCGTAGAAATGGTCTGTAATCCCTTAAGAGTTAAACTCACACACTATTAATTAAAAAAAGTATTTCAATGGATGGATATGGCCGTTAATTGTTTTTGGGAGAATTGCGTTTCATTCACACATTAAAACAATATTTAGGGTTCCGTACATCTAAAGGAAAAAACGGAACTACTGGATTACTTTGTTGTCCGTCCGTGAATCTGTTCCTTTTTTCTAAGGAACGCGAACCTACCCCTATAGAATACCTTTCAAGCCTAAATTTATATCAAATAGTCATGTCTATTATTCCTTGGAGATGTGATGAAATGAAACTTTTAAGCCAACGCAATCAAAAGATACATTTATTATACAAATTTTCGAAACTCGCAAAAGAATCAAAACCTACAGGGTGAGTACTTTCCGTAAAGTCAGAATCTTGAAATTTGGTACGAAGCAACGTCTTATAGCACAGATATAGGAAAAATTGTGAAAAGTGACCAATTATAGGTATTTCATAGAAAAAAAACACACTAAAAACTTATCTTTGTAGATCATATCATCCAAAAAGAGTGCATATGCCCATATGCAAACTTAAGTGTGTCAACTTTTACAAGGTCTTACCCGTTGACCTATAGATCAGGATAGGTCTACGGTTCTGTAGTATCCTAAAATTAGTACGGAACTCTCGGTGGGCAGGTCAGACTCGCACCTAACCGGTTTTTTTATACATATTATTTACAACGATGGTTTAAGAAGTTAGTATAATTGCGAAACTTTACTTTGTAGCTGAGTGGTGAGAAGTATTTGAAATTACGTGGAATTGCCTAATGTAGCTGTGGAATTGGAAGGCTTTAATTGAGAAAAACTCTATGGGTTATTTCGTATTTCGTAAGTCTTTTCCAAATCGCCGGTGACATTATAATGGCTTCTGATCTATATACATACACTAGTGGACCCGGACGCGGCTACGTCTGCTTGAATTATAAGAATATTTTCGCGTCGGTCATACTCATACTATGCCGCCCGTAGGCTAGGTCATTTCGAATCAGTGACATCTCCTTAATTATTTATTAGTATGTTATATAGTAAACTATAATTTCAATCTAGATAAAATGCTAAAAGTGACTATTATATTTGTTTTCATTAGGATGAATATCAAAATGTCGCGGTAACGGTTGCGTAGCGACGCGACGGTTGTTATTAACATGGCAGAATAAATTGCATGTCAAATTAGAAAGTATTTTAAAATATATTAGTATATATGTGTAATGTAATGTTATATAGCCTATAGCACTTCTGAAGAATGCAGCTTTCATACAAAACAAAAACAAAGTAAATCGGACCAGTAGATACTGAGATCTTAGCGTTCAAACAAACAAACAAACAAACTCTTCCGCTTTATTATATTAGTATAGATTTAAAGAAAAATCGTTGAAAAAAAGTTGCGGGTCGATACCCATTTGGACAAAATAAATGATTATTTATCAATATTTTCATTTCTTCGCTCTTGGGCTTAAAAATTACATCATTATTAATCCAAAAAAATGTTTTTTATTATATAATTACAGCGAACGAGGAGAAGGGTCACTTCTGTTCTCCAAATACAATATTCCCACATATTCTACAGTACGATTAGAACTCATAAATGTCGAGTGCAATCAACCAGGTATAAACTGTGCTGTAATGACGTCAGAATAATATTAAAAACTAGAGGCAACCGTGCGGCTTCGCCCGTTTAACGACACAATTATTGATTTCCTCATATAAATTGATAGCTAAAGTTTTAGCCAATTCAATAAAATACTTATTTTTAATAATATTTTCGTATGCAATTCTTTATACTGACATTTTATTTGTGAATCGATTAAAATAAAACAAATACTAAATGTTAAAGGTTGCTACAAACAGATAAAAAATAAAAATAAATGTTTTTTTGTTTTTTATTTTAATAACTTTTATATGTTCCATATACACATAACGATGCGTTACTATTTTATTATAAGTATAAATATAGATGTAGTCTTTGTATAGAGACAGAGAGCCGCTGTAATTACTTATGTCGATTACACTTTTATCCATTACAACACAATTAAAGGGCAATTAGGGTTCCGCCGCTCGGAATGGACTCACAAAAAACTGCGGATGCGCAGCAAGTGTGAGGTAATGTCAGAATATTCATTTTTATTATTATTTGTTTACTAATACGGTATTATTGCTTATTGTTTCACTTGTATTAAGTAGAAATATATATTGTTAGAAAACGGAAGCGGTTAACGTTTTAAAAATAAACACGATAAAAACACATACCGTCTATATGTTTCCAACGTACTCGCACAGAGGTTCCACGTAACTACAATAAGTGACATGTATCACTCAATAACAACACTACACACTAGATACCTTCCAATCAGGGCTTCCGCCTACAAGCGACTGTTCCCGTTTGACACAATACCACTGCTTTTATTGTATTTTTCACCTAAATCTACCCACATTCACACTTGTACGCTAACAATATATATAGATTTTACAAAATATGTCTTAAAATATTATGAACGTAAAGACAAGTAATGAAGATAAAATGACGTTTGGCGTGAACTATGTTATTATTAATTTCTGTCTCCATGGCTACGTCCTAGTGATGTCTATGCAAAATTTGAGACTCCTTTTGCATTTGTAGTAACGAAGTTTCATACAAACTTTCGACCCCAAAAACAACCCCTTAGAAGTCGAATATTGCAAATTCCCGTCTTGGCGAGCACCTACGTCCTATAAATAACTCCTATGCAAAATTTGAGATTCCTAGCACATGTAGTTTCTGAGATTTCGTTATGAGTGAGTGACCTTTCGATTTTATATATATAGATAGATGTACATATATTATAAATAATACTAAACAATTTACTTTTTTATAATTTATTTTTTCTTACAATAAACTATTAGAGGCCAGTCATAGCGTAGGGGCGCAAAGTGTGACTGTAAACCCAACTGGTTGTAGGTTCGAACACCATCTACGAAATATTTGTTTAAATTTCCATTTCTTCGCTCTAGTATCGAGACAAAACGCGGCGTTGAGTACCGCCACCCAGAAGGCTGCTGTTGTGTGGAATTTAATTAACTATTAAACATACCTATAATATTAAAATGATAACTACAGGTATCATTACCAAGAGACACCAAAAACCTTTATACAAACGTACTAGCGTGACCAAACACTTTACTCGACAATCAAATTGTATTAAAATACAATAAGATATTGTGACGGCAATTATAGTCCATTTTAAATTTCGGTCTTGCTTTGTTCACAAAATAAATGATAGCGGCGCGTCCACACTCGTCCGTAGAGCGGCGACAGATCGCACCAATTTGAATATTAATAGCTGCAGCGGTGCGTGAAAACTGGCTCTGTGGGCACTCTAGGTACTAATCTAGAAGTGGTATTATGAATTTAAATAAATATATAGGTAATTAATAAATAAATATAGTTTAATAATAAATTTATCCAATTTTGTATTGTCTTATTTAAGTATTTTAATAGGTAAATGTTTCAATTTATAAGTCAATCTTTATATTTCAGTTATAAATTATAAAAAATATCAAATTCTTTCCCCATAGGAGGATAAATACAGAGGACCATTAGGTCCTTGTTGTTATTGATGTTGAACACTCCACTCTCAGCTTTTGCTCAATTTTCGAGACATCATGTGAGTTTTTGCAGCTTCACGCTGTATCTTAGATATAGCAGAGAAGACAGAAGGAACTTGAGAATATAGTATTAATATACTCAGTTTCCATTAACACACTTCTATTCCTCAAATTCCACACGCTTATGCCCCTGCGCCAGAACGATCTCTACATATACATTATTTTCTAAATCCAAATCCTACAAAGTATCAAAATATCGTCACTTCCAGTCACGCCGTAAGTACACCGCGTCGCAATCGCCGAAGCGCGACACGGCCATATGACCGCACCCTTAGCAATTGACAGCCGATGCATAAATCAGGCCAATAAATAAATATCGCTTCGAATCGCTTCCTGTCGCTAATGCTGTGTAATTTAAACGACCCCCGGCTTCACCCTAAACCTGTCATGGTATTTTGTTCGGATGTTCGTAATGCATGTAATGCATCTACTAGCTTGTATACTTCCCATGCGAAGAAATTTGGATTTGTTAATAAAGTTTGGGAAAGTAAAAGTTATATTTGTACACCGCTCTCAAGTCTGAGATCGATCTTGATATACTGTTTTCATTCATTAATTATAATATGTCTATCAATATCTATAGGATTCTTATAATTTTAGCAACTTTTGTTCTTTTGTTTTCGTTAAACTTCTCTTATTTAGATTATAACGTACTTATATTAAATTTTAGTACAGGATGTTTATTTAATCTATGTCTAATAAGATATAGCTTCGGCAGTATTTGGACTCATCAACATTTTTGTGCACAATAAAATTAAAAAAATCAGCTTCACGCTGTATCCCGCACACAGCAGGGTAGGCTGAGGGAACCCAATGTTAAGTGGCTGAGGGAACCTGGAGGAGGAGAACCTGAATTCTGGAGGTAGGTAAATGAATTTTAGTAGGTATGACAAACACCAATGAGCAAGAACATACATCATGCATCATAAAACGTCGATTTGATCATTGCAGGGCGGGAAGTCACTCATTTACTATGCATCTACTTATCACAGAAGTTAGTACGACTGTAAATAAAACTAAAGTTTTTGATATAAAACCTATACTTGCAATATATCCTATCAGATATCCTGTAAAAAACTTTAAAACTAATAACTACTAATTATTAATTAATATAAACCGACAAATTTTGGGTTATATAGTAAATTTCAAGACATTTTACAAGTCAATAGACGTACAAAGTTCTTACATTAGAAGCATAATAAACGTTGTTATGCCAATACTTATATATCTTTCTATCATTCTCTTCTCCCCTTCTTTCTTTCTCATTCTATCTCAGGTAAATATTAGAAAATATAAAAAAAACTTTAGTACGTAGTTTTACTGTAACAATCATACATACATACGTAATCCATTGTAAAGAGTTGAATGATTAGCTGACAAAGGTCACAGTCACATGCTTGGGAAGTGACAACACATGAGTCACCTGGGCAAGCTTGCTAACTCGATATATGGAGTCTTATTATAAAATGTAGGAACATTAGATGGAGGGGGATATTTCAACTTTTTTTAAGCTAGGAGCATCTCTATCTCTATCTAAAACATATTATTTATTGAATTGATGTCATCATAAAACTGATTATATACTGTCGACAGAATAGTGCGTTTCTAGGAATTTCCTTCATTTATTGGCGTTAAAGTGAGGCATTGCAAGAAAAATGGTGAATGGTGGTGGTGGTGGTGGTCGAAATATAGAAAAAAATATTTCAATATCCTATAATATAGAAAACATATTTATGCTATTAAATATTCGGTGGAAAGTGGGGAATGGAGTGTCGTAACATTAGGTTCCGTCTGCCTACCCGCTGAAGCTGAAAAAAAAAATATAACCCCAGGCGAAGTCAATTCAAATTTCACAATCACTTTCAAATTCCATTCCAAATACAAAATCCCATATCCCAATCGTGCCAACACTACGAGTACAAAGAGTTAGATAAATCTCATTGCGTTTAGTAGAAAGCAAACAGATAAAACATAGCTAGTTTGTTGTTTGCACGAATTCTCTCCCTCCCACAGATATTTAATTTTGATATGAAAACCGTGACAGAGCCGCAGCTCGCCAACCCAATATATTATACTGTATCTGCTAGACAATATTACCGCAAAATATTGGCCATGGCGAATGTAGCATTAGGTTTTGTCCACTTTACCAAATATCCACCACAGAACTGGTAAAAGAACTCTATTCCTGGCGAAAAGAAGTCCAAAATCCTGTGTTGATTGATGGAGAATCAGAGAAATATGATAACGTGAATTATATCATAAGACCACAGGCTTTGAGTACCAAATACGATCACAAATATCTGACGTCTTAAGTAGGAAGTGCTTATTGCTATACAAATAAAAATAGACTTTTTCTCCAATAAAATAAGGTTCAAAATGGATTGGAGACGAGAACAGCACTTGACCAGTCACTAGGGACGCTAGGGCCTTTAGTCACGGTTTTATTTGAATCCACCGAAATGCATTGCAACAAATATTTGGACATTTATTGCGATTGGGACCGGTGTCGAATATTAAATGTTGATTTTGTACGCTTGACGTTGATTCGTCATGGCTGATCTAGGGTTAGGGCTCCGAACGACTTGGGCGACTGTCTTGGAGATAAGCATCTATTACCATTCTATATTAGCGTGCAGATAGGAATCTCTGTTATTGGTTGGGAATTTGTGTAATGGCCACGTAACTGCCTTATTATTTTAGTCTTTGACACAGCTAGCATTTTGTGCTTATATCTTGGTAGCAAACAATCTACATGAACTATTGATGTTATTTGGGATATATCGTAAATATCCTGTAAGAGCAGTGGCTGATTCTTTACCAGTTTACTTAAATAAATCCTTGCATATTTTTAAGCTATAAATTCAAATTAATATTGATTTACTATTCATATAAAACGCCATTATTTTTTATTTGGTTCCATTTGTTTTTCTTTTTTCTGTTTTCTTCACAAAAATAACATTAAAAGCTATTAATAAACGAAAAGGTTTGTATGTTTAGACATAGGTATTTAAAGTTAATTTTGTCTATAAGACATACTTAATAGCAACTGCAATGTTCACTAGATTCATATATAAACTTTTAGGCAATTTTTTGTCCTCAAGTGAAAATCGAACCCACAACCTACCGCGTTTACTCGATACTCGCATTCGCTTCGCATCTGCCTCTGCAACACATCTGGCCTGACAATTCATCAATTAGTTAAATAAAAATATTCTCGACTAAGACGAATAAGCTATACTAATCTGATGTAGGCAATAGCGCCTGGTGACAGTATCATTTAGACAAGAACTTCGAATCTTTGATGGTGACAATTTTATAGTCCTGGCTCGAGCTCGCGCCAAATTGTCCACGTCGCCGGACCCCACTTAAAAATCGAGCAAAACAGTGACAATTGGTGCATATCCCCAACGAATTATCCCTCTTCGGCGCCTTTGTCCAATTGAAGCTTCCTTTATTTCAGCAGTTTTTGCCGTTTTTCCATTCTCATTTGGTTATTTATCTTTTCTTTTTGGATTGGACAATGAGCGCGCCGCTCATTATATCGTCTCTGGTTTAGCACGCGACCAGCTACTAAATCTCAACTGGAATTCTAGCGAATTATCCGACGAACGAGGCCCGTTTTTTCTGGTGATTGATCGGAGCAAAAATTACTTTCTGCTTTTTCTCGACACCGACGATTCGCTATCGTGGGGTGGGATCTGTTGGACTGTTTTAGCTAGCAAAGATAAATCTGGATTGGTATTAACATACGAGTATACTAAAAGACGTACGAGTATATCGGGGTCGCGAGAGTCATTAATTTGGAGTATCGTGGCAGGTAATCTCAGTGCAGCTCGCTCCTGTAGCTGTCGGAAATAGATCAGCCCACCCGACAAGTGCTTTCGAGACGGGTGCATACTAAAAACTGAAGCTGACGTGATTGCATTTGCGTGAACCATTCGCAGGGAGTGCAGGTTCATTTAAAATAAACCCTATCTTCGGTATAATAGAATTTAATATTCCAATTTCGATAGGAGTACTCGTTGAGATATCTTGCAATTTTAAGGGTTTCAAGGTGCACAATTTTAGATGGTCTTCGCATATTCATATTCCCGAAAACGGCAGTGGGATGCATAATGCATGCCGGTCGCCCGCTGCTATTGTCTCCGGCAGGATGTATGTCTGTCTGTCTAAATTACCCGTCGATTAGTTTCTGAGTAAAGTCGTTTTGTATTCGTCGACGTGTATATTTTGGAAATTGTGAAAAAAATAGGATGTAATCAGTCGATAAAATATTTATTATTCAATTGCTTTGATGGATTCTAGTTGAATATTTATTGTAAAAACAATTATTTTCGATCTAAAGGTATTGTAAAAATTTTGTTACATTAAACCATTTACCAGGCTATGCAGAGGGAACCTAGTGTTAAGTCACTCCGTACCCCACTTTCGGCCAAATTATTATATAATTAAAGAATAATAATTCATTGCCCAAGAATTTGAACCGTCGCGTTTAGAGTCACGCACTTGTGCCACTGCACTACGACGATCTAAATTTGGGCTATTAATATTCTTCACTTGTTTTTATTACTAAAAGTCTTTAAAAGTTCATTCTTTATTAAGTCAAAAGTGATCATGGAAACATGTTATGTGAAAATCTTTGTCAATCTCTCATGTTAAGGCGGTTGAAATAAAAGGAATATTAACTTTAATAGCATGTAATTGTCCACATCGTGGGTACAGAAAGGTTCCCCGTGTGTCTGTCGTGACAATATCTTTCTATTAGGTATGCCGTCCCCAAATAAAACAGATCTTAGACGATCTTTCTTTTTATATAAGGAATATATGAATTCGTGAAGTAAATTCATCACGAAAACCGACCTGAACGTGATCTGGATGATATAAACTAAACATTTTGGTTGCTAAAACAATTTCGACCAATCTCTAATTTTACGAGTCATTACCTCGTTCCACCGCACAAGAACTCGCAACCCCGGGGTGACAACGACGTCGAAGCGAGGGTCCCATCTCATAAATATCCCGAAAATAATAAAAAACCCGACACCGACACTAAAAGATGTTGTCAAATGAACATTCGTTAAAATTCTGCGGCGCCTAACCGCGCCACCGGCGGTGGAAATGTCGAAAAATTCATAATTTTTTTGTCCGGCCGCAATTCGTCGTCGTGAAAATGGCCGAATAAATGTCGCTTTTTGTTTCCGAACAATTGCCGGTTGAGGGAAAAAATTGTGACGTACGAGAGAGTTCTCGATATATACCGACGGGAAACTTTTGTCACTTTACCATTTCGCATTCCGTTATTTTTTTCCCCGTTCCCGTTTACGTTTTCGGCAAATTGGTTCCGTTCGGTGAAATAATCTTTTTTATTTGTGAACCGTTGGAACTACTCTCATGCTGTACAGCGGGGCCATATGGTATATCATTTTAAGGCATATTATACTTATTATGTAGATTTATACAGAAGATATCCGTCCATGTATTTTCAAATTTCGTAAAAGTGAAATCATATCTTTGATAGGCCTTCGTGGCTCAGCGGCACAAGGGTGTG
Organism: Heliconius melpomene melpomene; assembly: GCA_000313835.2. Classification (NCBI taxonomy): domain Eukaryota; kingdom Metazoa; phylum Arthropoda; class Insecta; order Lepidoptera; family Nymphalidae; genus Heliconius; species Heliconius melpomene. The sequence goes on from HE669530.1 coordinate 69,189, forward strand.
ACTGTAACGCGACGGTTGTGGGTTCGATCCCCACTCGAGGAAGTGAAATATTTATTTACGTTTATATTTCCATTTCTTCGTTCTGGTGTCGAGGCAAAGCGCGGCGTTGAGTTCTGCTACTTAACACGCAATGCTTTCAGAATTCGGCAGAAAGTGGGGAACGGAGTGTCTTAACACTAGGTTCCCTCTGCATGCCCTGCTGTGTGCCGGATACAGCGTGACACGAGTGTGTGAAATATTTAAGATTATAATTTCTTCGCTTTGGCACCAAGGCAAAAGCCCGGCGTTCAGTTCCGCCACTCAACACGCAATGCTTGAAACATTCGACGGAAAGTGAGGTACGAAATGTGTTAACATTAGGTTCCCTTTGCCTTCCCTGTTACATGCGAGAAACAGCGTGAAGCTGAAAAAATACTATAACAATAATAAAATAAAATAAAATAAATAAATAAAAAAGCCTTTTATTGACCGTTGCCTTAATTCTAATTTATAATAAATATTTACTTAGTTCTAATTTATAATAAATATTTACTTAATTTTAATATATAATAAATATTTACAAGAATTTATTTAATCTAATGTTCTTATCTCTTCTAAATATAGTATTAGGCAAGGTCCCCAGGCTGGGTATAGGCCTCCTCCAAATATGTCCACTTTTCCCTATCCTGTGCTATTTGCTTCCAATTGGAGCCAGCGGTTTTTATTATGTCGTCTTCCCACCGTGTACATGGTCTTCCTCTGCCCCTTTTTCCTGTTGGGCCTCTCCATATGGTCGTTTTGTGAGCCCATCTATCATCTCTAAGCCTGGCTACGTGGCCTGCCCATTTCCATTTTAGCCTTTTAGAGTAGCTTAAAGCGTCAGTAGCCTTTGTTATAGCTCTTATTTTTCTGCACTGAATTTTGTCAAGTTTTTTTAGTTTGAGCATACTCCTTTCCAAAGCACGCTGGCATGTGGTGATTTTTCGTTTCACACTTGCCGTGAATTTCCACGTTTGGCATCCGTATGTCAAACACGGTAGTAGGCTGGAGTTCATGACTTTAGTTTTGAGCTTCGTAGGCATATTACTCTTGAAGATTTCCTTCAAACTCCAGAATTTATTCCATGTCTTTTGTATTCTTCTATCAATTTCCATTTCATTGTTTTCTTTTTCGAAGCTGATTGTTTTTCCTAAGTAGATATAATTATTGGCATACTCTAGTGGGTTCCCATCTATGTTTATTTGTTTTTTAAAGCTGTTTGTCATTAACCTTGTCTTAGTGGGATTGATTTCAAGTCCTATATTGGCGCTAGCTACTTGCAAAGTTTCAATCATGTGTTGCAGTTGTGAACTTGTCTCTGATAATATTACTATGTCATCTGCGAATCGTAAATGACTTAAGATCTTTCCTTGTATATTTATGCCAAAATTTGTCCAGTTTAGCTTGTTAGATAGCTTCTAATATGGCTATAAATATTGTTGGGGATAAAGGATCGCCCTGTCTTACACCCCTCATTATAGAGAACCCTGGGCCCAGTCTATCTAGTTTTATCCTACCGATGTAATTACAGTATAAATTTTTGATAACATTTATATACACTTCGCTAACCCCTTGATCTGTCAGTCTGTTCCAAACGCTATCGTGAGTTACAGTGTCGAAGGCTTTTTTATAATCTATGAATGCGAGGTATAATGGTTTCTGTTGTTCACGGTATTTCTCTATAATTAACTCTAAGGTGTGTATGTGGTCCACCGTAGAATACCCTTTCCTAAAGCCTGCTTGCTCTACTGGTTGGTTTGATTCTATAGCGTGGCTGATTCTTGAATTTATGATGGTAGAGAATAGTTTGTACAGACTGGGTAGTAAACTTATAGGTCTATAGTTGCCTATATCTTTAGGGTCGTCTTTTTTATATATTAAAATTATATTAGATTCTGACCATTGCTTTGGTGTTTTAGAATGCTGCAAAATCAAATTAAATAGTTCAGCGAGTGGTGTGGCCAGTATATGATTAGCTAACTTTAGAGCTTCGTTCGTGATATTGTCTGAGCCAGGAGATTTTTCTAATTTTAACTTTTTTATTGCTTCTGTGACTTCTATTTCATCTATTTTTTGGACAGTGATTCCACCATCATCTTTAGTTGTATGGGTGTAGGTGCTTTGAGTAGTGGCTGATGGAGTATAACTATATAAGTTTTTATAAAACACGGTTGCCGTAGTGATAATGTCATTCCGCTTGATAACGTTCTTACCAGAGTTCGTTAACCCTTCTATCCAGGTTTTATTTGTTCTGAGTTGTTTGTAGGACTTTTTCGTGCTTCCAGTGTATAACTATAACAATAACCGTCTAAAATTATTATAAGAGCATATTATTCTTCCCAATATTTTTTTGGCCAATGCTTTTTTTTACTTTGCAGTGAAGAATTCTGGCACTAGATGGTCTAGATTTTAAATTTGGTTTACTTGATATTTTCAATTTGTTACCAAATGACTATTGTTTCTCAACTGTAGTAGAATTTCTTACTAAATCAGTTTTATTACGTCTTAAATAAACTTAGAATATATTTTTGTCACGTGCTGTCAAAGTTAAGGCCGCGTCGGATGCTATTATTTAAATATGTAAAAAATATCAATATATTTTTATAGTTAGCAGATCTTACTGCCGATATAACATGTTCTACTTTTGTAATCGTTAATTGATAAAAAATAATATAAGAAAATTTTACACTTCGATCCCCACTTTCCACCTAATTCTGGAACATATCGTATTGAGTGGTGGAACTTTACGCCGCGTTCATCACGACACCAGAGCGAAGAAATGACAATATAAACATAAATAAATATTTCACTTCCTCGAGTGGGGATCGAACCCGCAACCGTCGCGTTAACAGTCACACTCTAGCGTAGGAGACGTAACTATTGGCCTAAAATTGATATAAAAACTAAAATAACTCCGTCCACATCCACATAAGACATATTCTAACTAACATAAATTATACACAATCCATAAAAAAAAAACTTTCAGTGTGCATTCACTCTAGTTTTAGGTCTTTAAATAACCATAGCGCTTCCAATATCTATACGGGCCCCAGTTTCAACACCCCTGGAGTAGATTGCCACCGCATCTTCTTCATTGTCTCGAGTGATTTGTGACGATGTGCGCTTCAACGAGGGAGATAAAAATATAAGATCAGTCTTAAGAGAAAAGAGAAGAAATAGAGTTCAACCATTAATTATAATGGTCATTCGCCCATAGGGCTATAGGTACGTTGTTAGCTGATTCTTTCAATTTTCATTCTCACGGGTCGCAAATTCTTGAAATAACTCTTCACGCCGCCAGCTTCGGTATTTGTTTTGTCGTTTTTTGCAATAAAAAGTTAAATATTTTAATGAATGTGTGGATTAATTGTGTTTTTAAGTACTATTTCTAAGCAATCTTAAAGATTATTAACATTTAATGTATGTAATGAAAGCGGTATCCTATACGTAGATTAGGGATAGAATAAAAACATGAAAAGTAACGAACGGATAAGTAAGGAGTTAACGGAGTCAAAAACTAATTAGGTTCCTTAATTGTAAGTCAGTGGATTTTTTATATTTTCTTTTTTTTTTATTGTAGGATATAGATAAAAAATTAAATATTATGAGACCAGTCGCGGAAATAGCGCTGGTATGCAATAATTATCTTTCAAATTTTGTATGACATCATCATAGGCGAGATCTTATTTCTTTATTTATGTAAACTACGAGATGAGAGAATCTCATGGCGAATCTGGTGATCTCAGTATGCCATTCATCACTGCGAAACGTGTGTTGAGATGTAACTATATAAATACAATTATACCTGGCAATCTCTTTCAACATGTTCAAATTAGACTCCCTATCAAAATTATGAGGCCTGAAGTCGTCATGGCGCAACAGAAGCGAAAGACTGTAAACTTGATGGGTTGTGGGTTCGATTCCCATTTGAAGAAATGAAATGTTTAATATTTTCATTTCTTTCGCTCTGGTGTCGAGGCCAATGCCACCAGAAATTGGCGGAGAGTGGATAGCAAAGTGCCTTATTACTAGGTTCTCTGTGGCTATCCTACTACATGTGGGATACAGCGAGAAGCTGATTTGATTTTTTTGTCAAAAATATGATATTCCCATTCCAGAAACGAATTATTTAATATTTTCATTAATTCGCTCTGGTGTTTAGGCAAAGCGCTGTGTAGAGTGCCGTCACTCAACACACAATATCTCCAAAAACGGCGAAAAGTAAGAAGCGGAGTGCTTTAACACTAAGCTCCCTCTATACGGAATACAGCACGAACCTTAAAATCAAAAACATAAAATTTACTTAGCATTTAAAGACAACCTTTCATTTCTCATTAAACACCCAAATCTCGTTGTACATGAATGAAAATAAACCAACACCACAATCTCAGTACTTCATCACCACCACGATAGCTGGCGGTGCTTACTTACCCATATCTGCCATCTTCGCGTTGCACCTTCAAGTTATAGCTTAAAGAAAAACTAGTTTAGCATACAAACACTGTGGGCGAACGAAGATCTGATAGTATACGCAATTACCTTCGTACGTGACACCTCGAGGGATTTTTATCATGAGGTTCCTCTTGCTTGGGAGTGCCCACAATTATATGGGTTTTTTTTTTTACTAAAAAAACGTTTTATGACGACTGTCACGTTAGATTAGAAATCTTTGTTTTGTTTCTTTCAAATTATAATGGAACTGTTGCTGTGCTTATTTTGATTAAATTTTAGTGTTTATCATTGTCAGTAAGTCATTGTAAGTCTTTATCGTGATAGTCTTTTTTCTTGTTTACGTCAAGTGTTAAGACACTTTGTAATCATAAAGGCACTTCCGTTCCTCACTTTCTGGCGAATTCTGGCATTGACGGTTGAGTGACGGAACTAAACGCCGCATTTTACCTTATTATCAGACGAGGATATGAAAATATGAAATATTTCATTTGTTTGAGTGGGAATGGAACCCGCAACCTGTCTCGTTTACGTCGCACGCTTGACCCTTTGCGATATATATATTCCACATAGTTTTTAATATAGGACTGTTAAAAAAAACAATATTATTGATTTTATCAATAGATTTATCTATATATTTTAATGAATAGTTCTCAATACAGCTGTCAAATTGTCACAGTCTCATTCGATTTCACAAAACAACATTTTTTTTGTATTTCTGTAGAAAAAACTGCAAATCGACTCTTACCACGGTATTTACTCAAATCACTGGTTTATTAATTATTTAATAATATAATAATAATAATAAAGATAGAAAAAAAAAACAATTTTCACGTACTTTAGCTATATAGTAAATGTGTGTATGTATTTTCAATGAAAGTTTCGTAATGCTTAAATTTAATGAATTCCATGGAAAATTATATTCATTTATAATTATATATTTTGTATTTTAACTAAATATTTATCAACTATATATTACAAAATTTAACTTACAGTTAAGATTTTTTTTTATCAATCGTTTAGGTGCATTTAGAGGTTGCTTGCGGAAATAATATACAAATAGTAAGAATATTAAAATTATCATAATTATTATATATTTTTACATACAAAATTCCAATGAAATGTATAATAAATATAAATACTCTTTTGAATATTATAACTTTTTTTTATATTATTATTATTATTCTTTTTTTTTTAATTTTTGAAAGCAACGACCAAATGCACTATTCTCACAGCACAATTGACAAAACATATTTTCAAAATATGTTAATATAGTAAACACGTAAACATACCTTACAAATTGTATTTACAAAATAAAGCGATATTATTTCATTACTCTATTCTATTTGGGAAATTAAAAAAAAAATGAAAAAAAAAATACGATGAAAGGGGCCGGTGACGTTTCACTTAAATTAGATACGTGATTAAAAAAAGTAATAATCGACATTAATATGAGTGAACATAAACTAATTAAATATTTATTTTTATATTTTTAAAAATTATTTATTAATAATTATAATTTGTATAAAATAAGTAATTTTATTTTTTTAAACAAATGCCCGTTTCATCGAATTATCTATCCCTATTGCTATTGCAGTGGAGAATCTAATGTGAAAACTATTGTGTTTGAATTCTACGTGTTCTGTGACGTCATGCGTGTTACCCTTGCAGCCTTTGTAATAAAAAATTGGAAAAATCGCATCTAAAATTATTTAAAAAATGATTTTTTAAGATAATTTTACATTAAATGAAAAAATATATACTATCTTTGATTTCACATAGTGTGGTACATCAGTACAAAAATTAAAATAATGAAATATTTTTTAAATTGTAAATTTTTGTATTTTTAGATGCGACATTTTTCTAAAGAAATGATAACATTCATCAAGTCCTGGCATTGACCTTTTGATTAATTAAATATAACTGCAATGTACGGTTCGTTTGGAAGGCTTCCGCAATAAACGTAGAGCAAATTTACAAAATAAATAGACTTGCGTTTCACTATTGTAGGCTGTTGAGAAAATTGAAGAAATTGTATCAAAAATATATCATTTGTACGCGAGAATAGAAAACAAACAATATCCAACTGCCGTTCACCACGGCTCTACTACTTCGGAAGCCTCCCAACCACCACCAGCACCACCACGCCGCGCACGCGCACGACCGTCGACCGAACATTAATGACTAAACAACCATCTAGTGTAAGCTTAACTATTTACAAACACCACGTCCGACCCGAATAGAACTCGACAGAAAAACAAAATAGGAACAATACAAAACGACGGCCGAGCCGGTATAAATACACTCTATGTACACTCTGGTCAGTCCTGCGTCTCCACGTCCAGCCCGTTCACCATGCGCTCGATGCTCTTGAGGTCGGAGGCGGGCGGCGTGCCCGCGGGCGGCTCGGCGGACGCGGCGCGTGCT